>JACEGR010001701.1:0-155615 GCA_014170235.1 Listronotus bonariensis
ATCTAGCATCTGTAGTAAACGGGTTAACCGAAAAATCTAAAGTTTTTACCATGTACATAGATTTGCATGCTCTTCAATAAACTTAACTCAACAATTGACCCCATTAGAAATTACATGGGATTTCCTATGTCCCGTCCGGTGATGCATCACCCGGTATATATTTGTTATTGTAGTATCAAGGGCTATTATTTGGTAATAAAATATATAGGGTGTTCCCTAAGAAAAACATCAAGTGTGCATCGTAAATTTTTAACGCAACCCTCTATAAAAAAATCAAATACTTTCTTTAGATTCAACGTAAAAATTCTACAAAAATGTCTTTGTGGTTTTTGCTATTTCTTGTAATAAAGGATATATAGGGTAAAATAAAAAAACGCCAATTTTTCCTCGTATCTCTTGGATAAATAATTTTATTAAAATTCTAACTACGCCATTTACAGTTGCCCCAAAATCAAGTCCATAACACCCACATCGGGTTTTTAATAACTCCAGTAATAAGTGAGATAACTCATAAAAACGCCCAATTTTGCCCACCCTGTAGAGTACAATATTTCTTTTGGTTATTGTATAAAATATTTTTCGCAATTTTAACGATATAACACACGTTATATGCTAAATCATTTTAAATAGTTTTCAATAAAAAATTCGTTTATTTGCAATTTTTTGTTTTACCTCCTACGACTAAAAACAATTACTCAGGTGAAATGACTAGGACCAATCTCATGGTTAATATAGATACATTATTGAATTTCTTTAAATAAAATATATAATAAATATAAACATCATTGAATTTTCTAAATAAAGTATATAATAATTATATTTATCAGATTTTTGTATAAATAGTTTTTTAAATTTAACAACTAGATTATTATTGGACTTACTCCACAAAATCTCCTAAAAATATCGCTGGACACGGCTTTCATTGCAGTCAAATAATTTAAAAAAAATAAAATTGGTGGCATGATTCAGTGACTTTAAAAGGCATTCGGGTTCAATTTTGCACATCGGGTGCTATTTAAGTCCGCTAATTGGAGTAACTCATTACCTCTGCAGGCTCCTGCGACTCCAAAAATGGGTGCTACCTTTGTCATCAAAAAGTGAGTTTTGTATACCACTAATATAACTCACTAACCTCTTCAAAATCCGTAGTTTCTTAGGTTTGTATTCATCATTTTTTCTTTTAAATAAAGCTGCCAGTTTGTAAAATTTGCTAATATTATTATTATTTTTACGTTAAGCATGGTTTTTAACATGAAATAATGTGCCCCAAGCGTTGACGAGAATCAGGTTTTTAGACTTTTCTGTAAAAAATAGCAGCAGCGTATCCTCATCGAATTTTTTTATTTTTGGGGACAACACCATTTCAAAAATATCTTGTATTAAATCTTATAAATTTTTCTTCATTTTGTAGGCAAAATTCCTTTAAGAGCTTTTGCAGCTGTTTTTTCTTGATCAAAATCATTCATTTGAAGAAAAAAAAGCAAAAAGTAATAACATTAGCAACTTTATTTGTTGTTTATATTAAAACCGTGAAGCAAATATTTTGAAAGCGCATTACAATTTACTTTAATAAAATATGCATAATTTCAAAATTAGATGGTATGCTTAAAGTTTTAATTTTATTTTCATCAAATACAGAAGTGCAAGAAATGGTATAGAAGTCCGTTGTAAGTATATTATTTTTAATATTACTTTTGTTATTCTTATCTTTAACTTGCCAATACTATAACATGGAGGCTTGTAAACTACGACAATACATCATGGTTTCACCCTTTCCAATCCATCCTCCTGGATAATCTGTAGTTAAAAACTGTTCTACCGGTAAGACGTTTTGCAGAGTAACTTTTCGTTAATAAAGATAGGTCCAAGAATGTATCCTCCAAGAAGGCTCCCACCATGCATTAATTTTTTAGTAACCCTACTGTTTAATCTCCCCAATTTGGCGGGGATTTCCGATTGACGAAATTTTAGTATTCAAAAGATTATTTCTTCGTCTTGTACTGAATTTATTTTTTTCGGTCCAAGAAATATTTCTCAACAAAATATTATTTACGGTATCCACTTTGTATGTAACTTTTTGTAAATATTGATTTTCAACATATTTTACATAAAATGGTAAATGTTGATTTAGGCAACCGTCTTGGAGATATTTCAGAATTAGATGCTAATCTTTTAGAAAATGAATCCTTACGTGATTTTAAGAAGAAAAGTTTATAGAAGAACCATATCTTACCTATAATTAGTCTTGGAGCCTCTTACATTATTTTGTAAAGGTTCTTTTTCTAAAAACTAAAGCCTATACCTAAACCCCAATGAAAAAAAGTATTGGGCAAAATTAAAAAAAAATAAATAAATAAATAAAAAACGGTTTTTCGTGTTTTTTTATTGTTTTGCTTCGTTTTTAAATCATATTTTTGTCAAAAATAACTTTTTATTAAAAAAAAAAATAAATTATGAAAAAAATTATTTCCTTTAACTTTTCTGTTGACTATTACCTGGAAAATACGCGTAGTTTTCGACCTAACCACAAAAAACTGAAAAGGGGATGTTTTCACCCCGTTCTCAAAAACGCACCCATCTAAATGGTAGCAATTCGCGGTTTTTTAATGTTTAAAGGTCCATTACCCATTTAAAATAATAGATCCTTTAACGTTGAGTTTTATTTTATCCTCTTTTTTGGTACATAATTAATAGCCTAAAAGGCAGTTGTAGTTATGGCTGATACGCTGTTTTTAAAGGCAATTTTAGGTGAACTAAATAACTTCGCAAATATCTAGAAAACGGTTGCTTAAAGCGATTCTTACAAGGTATACCTTTTTTGTGTAGAAAGTCTGGGAGAGTTTATTATTTTACTCAGATGGTACATACAGAGACGCACAAAAAGTTGCGTCTTTTGGAGAAATTTAAAGTACTGTTGTTAGTGTCCTCGAGTTAACACTAAAAATTAGAAATAAATAGCTTATGTCAAAAAATTTCTATATACCGAGTTTTATTATATTGTTCAAAATGTATCAAACATACTCCTAGACAAAAAAACCGTGCAAAAAAAATTTTGTTCAAATTCAATATTAAAAAACTGTCTGTTTTTTTACCGATTTTTTCATCTACTTGATGTAGCTAGCCTCTTTTATTAAGATATATAATACATTTTTGTTTTTAATTTATAGCAGTTTCTATATTCTAAAATAAAACGCACATTTTTAAAAAGACGATGAAATTTTGGAGTAGTTATACTTGTACACTTTCCTAAAATTATTATTTTATATGATAAGAAATAAATACAAATATTAGTTCTTAAGTTGGTTTCGTAGTTTCCGAATCAGTTATCAGATTTTTGTTATCTCTTAAGATCTACAGGGTACGACAAAAAGTGTAACTTTAAAAAAATAACAACTGTCTATAATATCACCAGTAAAAAGATCTTTTAAAGACTAAAATTAAGTTTTTGGGCTATTCGGCCGTCGTTGTAGATTTTGCATCCTTGACGTTTTGCCAGGGCGAGTGGTAGGCATCCTCAGAAGGTTCCTAGTAGACTACTTGCGTACTACTGTGTCCCGGAGCGGACGCAGCGAGTATTTATAGGCAGCTTGGGTGGGCGGGGCCTGTTCCGGTTGGTTGTTGCGCAGTTGTTGTTCCTGCCGTGGTGCTATTTTTGTGGTTTTGAGAATTGGTATCCACGATTTATGATTTTATTGATTCTTCTGTTTTGTTGAAGTTGTTGGATAAACTCCTGGGCACGCCAGGGGGTCCTTTTTGTCCTTGGTCGATTTTAAACACTCTTTTACCTTTCTTGTAGGTTTGTATATAGTTTTAATATTGACTTTTTCTAGTTGGCGACCTATTCTGTCCGTTAACCTTGGAATGTATGGTGAGAAGGTTCTTGCCGTTGGTGGACTTTGCTTCTTGGTTTTGTGATTATCTTTTGAATGCATTGCTTTGTGTATTTCCATCTCTGAGTATCCATTTGCCATAAGCGCATTTTTTAAGTGTGTTACTTTCGAGTTCATTGCATCAGGTTCGCAATTTTTTTGCCCGTTCTGTAAGCGTTTTGATGATACCGAACTTTTGGCAAGGATGGTGATAATATCTGTCCGTATGAGTTGGTTTTCTGTAGACTGTGTGCCCGAGTCGCTTGCCACTTCTTGTTAGTAAAACATCTAAAAAGGCTATTTTGTTATTTTCTTCAATTTCCATTGTGAATTGGAAATTTGAATGTATATTGTTTATGTGGTTCAAGAATTCTTAAAGTTTTTGGATCCGTGGTTCCAAATTACAAAGGTATAATCAGCATACCAAAACTACACCTTTGGTTTATAGGGGGCAGTACTTAGGGCTTGCTGTTCAAACTTTTCCATAAAGAAATTTGCTACTACTGGGCTCAGTGGGCTTCCCATTGCTACTTCTTCAGTTTGTTCATAGATCTTCTGGTCCCATGAAAAGTATGTGGTTGTCAGGCAATGTTTAAAAAGATCAGATATGTCCTTTGGAAATATTGCACATATATGATTTATTGTGTCGTTGAGAGGTACCTTTGTAAAGAACGATACCACATCAAAACTTACCAATATGTCTCCATCTTTAAGTTTAAGGTATTTTATTTTAGTAATGAAGTGACTTGAGTGTTTAACGTACGTCTCAGTTTGCCCAATGTATGGCTGCAGGAGCGATGTAAAATGCTTGGCCAAGTTATACGTCGGTGATCCGATAGCACTGACTATGGGACGTAAGGGAGCGTTGACTTTGTGAATTTTGGGAAGACCGTAGATTCGTGGAGCCTCTGCTTCGCTTTTGCATATCTTCTTTTTAACGTCATTTTCAAGGCTGGAATTATCAATTAACATTTTAGTTTTTTTTGTCAGCTTTTGCGTTGGGTCTTGAGGTAACTCCTTGTATGTAATTGGGTCTAGTAGGTCCTAATTTTTTATTTTATAATCTGCGGTGTTTATTTCTATTGTGGCATTACCCTTGTCAGTTGATAAAACAAGGATGTCTTTATCTTTATTTAATTCGCGTATGGCTTTGGATTTCTTCGGTTTTAAGTTGTTCTTTGACACTTCAGCTTTTTGTAGAATTCTTGATGTTTCCGTACGGATCTCCTGAGCTTTTTCATCTGGTAGGTATCTTATTGCCGCTTCAAGATTAAATATTATGTCTTCGGTGGGTATTTCTTTTGGTGTAATCGCAAAGTTTCCGCTTTTGGCTAGAACGAAAATTTCATACTCCGATAGGTTTCGGTCGCTTAGATTGACAACTGTCCTGGTGATATATAATTAAAGTTTGGGATTATAATTCTTTGATTTTTTTATCTTTGGACAATCCACGAAGGCCGAAAGCCTAAATACTAACGTACCTGATATTTTCTTAAACTTCTTCTTATGGCGTTCTGTGCATCTTTCCAATTCGTTTTTCATGTTTCTGTATGAAATGGAATCTATTTTATTCCAGTCGGTTCGGTGAAGAGTGTTGCTTAACTGGTAAACAAGGAAAATTCGTTTGTTGTCTATTTTCGCCAGTTCCCTTCTGGTGTTCTGAACTATTTCCCTGAGAAGTGCTTTTCTGCCCTGCTATAAATTCTGCGAGCTTGAACAGATTAAATAACTGACTTAAAAACGAAGCCAATCCAATCAATTAAGCAACCCTCTTCACCAAACTGCACTTCTCAGGAAAATAAAACAAGAAAAATTACATGTTTTGAAATTTTAATTTGATCATGTAAAATTTCGACTTCTGCTTAAAATTTTTTAATAATTTTATAATTGTGTATTTTAATACTTTATTTAAATTGTAACGTCGGTAAATGTAATATTGTTGACCGTAATAGTACAGAAAATAAAGCTCTAAAAAAGTAAAACCTAGCAATTCTTTGGTCCTGCATGGATTGACTTATAATTTTAACAGAAGGGAATAACCCAAGGATTATACCTAGATCAAACCGAAGGGCGCTTAAACCTTAATTTTTTCTTACATTTTAACCACAGAAATCAATTACAAAAGAGATTCTTGGCAAAAAATATTCTATACATTGTTTTTATGACACTAATATTTTTCAAGTAATTTGCGATTAAAAGTAACAATTTTTTGACGAAAAAATCGACGGTTTAATGGGTTTTTCGCGAATAACTCGGAAAGTATTCTTTTATTTAAAAAAAACTGAAAAAAGCTAAATTATTGGGTTTAAAAAGACAAACAAAACAATTTTATTTTAATTTTTCTACGACCCAATACAAACTGGGATACGGAGTGTTAATTGTCAGCTTTTTTGTCAAATGCAAAATTTAATAGATTTAAAGTCAAATAACGGAAAAAAGCTGCATTTTTTGAGAAAAATTTATAAAACTTTTTATAAAGTACATAATCAGACTTTTCTTTAAAAAATAGAAGACGTTTTTAGCGTAGAAATGGAGTAAGTTATTATAAAAATAAGGTCAGTTACTAATTTTTCTATGAATAAAACCTGACAATTTTCGATAAAATACACAACTTTTTTTATTTTAGGGCAAAAAGTTGTTTATTTTTTATATTTATTTTAATATATTGTTGTTTGTTCCAGCAGTGCGGGTGTCTCAGTGGCCACCACAGGCAATATTATTAAGGAAAAGGTACGCCACAAAACTTAATAAAGTTTTTTTTCCGATTATGCAATTAAAAATGAAATTTTATAGTCTCTTGTATTTTCTTCGTATGTACTTTTGTTTTCAAGAAAAAAGTCACTTTAAGTGAGTCTAAAAGTATCCATAAAAATCATAAAATAAAATTCAAAATTACAAAATAAACGATTTTTACCTTAAGAAGTAACAAACATGACAATTTTCGATAAAATACACGACTTTTTTTTATTTTAGGGCAAATGATTGTTTATTTTTTATTTTTGTTTTAATATATTGTTGTTTATGGGTCCTTTGTTGTAACTCCGCCTAAGGCCCGTGCAGGGATCGCCTACGGCTAAGCCTCCACAGAGCAGAGCGGTGGGTGATTGTTACGGACTTTAGTTTGTCTCAAGCCCAGTCAAGGAGGAGGGAGCACACCTCCACTTACTCACACAAACAAACCTGCTCACCCTCGATAAGAAGGTGAGCTGGTACACACACACTTGATACACAGTTTACACAACCCAAAGCCAAGGTGGGGCCCGATGGGGTATGGTAAACGTGCCGAGGGCTTGTATGGCCGCAGGATCACATGCGGTCTCTAACGTTTCCCCGGGGGCACCAGGCGTCACCTGTATGCAGCCTTATTCATGTCAAGCGGGGCACTGGCATGGATCGACAGTTAATTTCTCCGCAACTCGTGGGACTAACGTGGGTAGTACTATAGGAAAAAACAACCGAAGGCAAAGGCAAAAGCCATGTTCAGGCTAGGCCAAGCTTTAGAGCTAATTTCCTAGAGAAAATTAAAAAGATGACGAAAGAGGTGGTCCACCTGGCCAGTCTCTCCGGCATGAAAGAAGCCGAAGTGGCACAGGAGAGCAGTTTCAAGGAGCCTCTTATCTAAAATGGCGTCAGTTCGCTGATAAGGCCTTCGGCCACCCAGTAACACGACATCGCTAGAGTGGAGGAGGTTCTTTTAAGTAGCCGCTTCCCCAGTTCAACTTTACCGTAAAGATGGATCTAATAAGGACGCTTCAGGCGAATCTCCACCATGCAAAGGCAACTCTCCGCCTAAATTGGTGGGAGATTTCAAAAAGAAGACCTGGATATGGCCCTAATACAAGAACCATGGCTGAACAATGGAGCCATTAGAAGAAGTTCAAGTGGAGGTAAGCTATTGTACGATGCCCCAAACCCCAGGGCCTGCATTCTTATAATAGAAAACGCATAAACTGTACACTAATTCCAGAGCTTTGCTCCGGAGAATTTGTTACAGCAAAAACCACAGCAGATGGAGGCACTGAGGCCTGGGTGATCTGCTGCGCTTACTTTTCTGGTAAAAGGAGGACTTGTCCCCCACATTTATTGGGGGACATAGTGGACTATATCAGAGAAACAGGAATAAAACTGGTGGTTTCTTTTGGAATTCATAATAGGTGAAGGGTTAGATATAGCCAATATAGGCTCTGAACTAACTTTCGTTACATTAACTAAGTGTGAGGTCCTCGACCTTACATCTGCACGATATGTAAGCGATGAATTAACTAATTGGCATGTCTTTCAAGAGCCGTCGTGCTCGGATTATCGCCACATAAGGTTTGACCTAAAAACTTCGCAACTGACAGAAAGAAAATTTCCCAACGCCAGGAGGACAAATTTGGATGGCTTTAAGGCCACACTTAAGGAGTCGCTTGGGGGAGGGCTTATACGTTAGCACAACGAAGGAGTGCCTTATAAAGACACATTTCCCAGGCTCTTTAATAATCACCAACTCAACAAGGCGAATTCAACTCACTGAGAGGTCGAAAAGCCCAAAGAAAGTGGATTGGAAAAAAAACAGCTGAGGTGGTAAACTACAACTCCATCAAATGGGCTTTAGGCGAATTTTAGCCATTCAAATCGCCCGACTTGGATGGAATCTTCCCAATGTCACTCATGACACAAATGTCAAATTAGTTTGCGATGCTAAAAGCCTAAAATTTAAATCATTTTTGATTTAAATATCAGTTAATTTATAATTTTTATGTTTTAACTTAATTTTAACTTAACAACGGTAGTAGACTTGCCACGTCGTTTTTAATTAGATTTTTTTTTTTGGTTTTTGGGGGTTTTTCTTTTATTTTGTTTCAGCCATAGAACAATGTGCTAGGGAAATCACCAAAGAAGTTACATGGGTAAAACCTCAACATTTATTCGGACAGCCAAGCAGCCATCAGGGCGGTCAAATCATGCAAGATCAGCTAAGCTGGTGCGGGACTGCGTAACCGCCCTGGAAAAGGTGGGTGCGTACAACAAGCTAACTATTGCCTGGGTACCAGGCCATAAGGGCTACCAGGGCAATGAGGAAGCCGATAAACTGGCAAAGAAGGGTGCTGGCAGGGCAATGGTAGGTCCCGAGCTCTACCGTGGTATTCCGTCATGCCAAGTAAGGTCATCTATTAGATCATGGATCATAAGGGAATCCTAAGACTGGTGGATAAGAACACCAGAACAGCGTCAAGCGAAAAAATTCATAAAGGCATACTCGCCGGAATTTACAAAAAACCTTCTGAATTACCTTCTGGGTCAACTAACAGGTTATTGCATACTAAATAAACACCTAGAAACAATAGGCCTGGCAGATGAAAACCTATGTAGGTTCTGCCAGGAAAAAGAAGAAACCGCTGAACACATATGGTGCTACTGTAAAGCGGTTTATCGTTTGCAGTTTGCAAGGCTGGGTGAGGAAAAACCTAAAGCAGCAGCATTTACCAAGGAGCCAGTTTCAAGCTTGTGGAGTCTGATTAAAAAGACTGGCTTGGATAGTGTGCTCTAACATAGGGATGGAGGATGCACAATAAACCTAAGCAGGTTACAGTGTTAGAGGATTACAATTCACCTTTAAGCTAATCTAATCTAATGGGTACCTTGTAGAAAAAAATAAAGTGGCTTAAATTTTTTTCTCGGAAGCTAGATACGAAGAAAATACAAGAGACAGAGCTGCAGTAGTAGGGGTCGTTAATTGTTAATTTCCTAATAATAAAAAAATAAATAAATATAAAATCTTTTATAATATTTACTATGCTGCCCACTGAGATTACACTGACCCAATAATTTTATTCTAGGTAAAGCTTTTCAAGCTCCTTACCAAATTTCATTTAAATCGGTTAAAGGATTTTCGATATTTAACAAATAACTACGTTTTTAAAACTTATACGCACTGAATATCAGAAATAAATCAAGTCTGGACATATGTTAATTAAAACTCTTTTTACACAAAAAGACATAAGAAATAACCTTCTTTAATTTCGTACCGTAGTTAGGAAACACCCTGTATAAATAACTGAATTAGTGGTTAAGATTAGTCCATAGCTCCGAACGAATAATTGTTGTTATTTTTTTTTATCTGGCATGTTGGTGGGACTACTGTAGCTAATATGTAATGGCTGTGGTGCCGGAGTATTAATTTGTTGGAAAGTGGCGTCATCATTGCTTATGGTTGAATATACAGGGTATCTCACGGTCGATGGTACATTAGAAGTTTACGAAAAACGAGACATTAGATTTTTTTGAAAATTTGGCAACGTCGGTAATGACTTGTGATCTAAACGATCTAAAATATTTCTAACGATGCAGCGTTGCCGCTTATACCAAAAAGTAGGATCAACTTTGAAATTTTAAATGAAACACCCTGTTTATTTTGGTATTTTTGGATCCGTTACTGCCTTATTCTAATGATGTTTGCCTTATATTGTTCTATACCTATCTACAAAGGTTTTTGAATAAATAATTATTTTACATATTTTTTATTCGCAACATGTCTCTAAATAAAACGCTTTTATTACTCTATCTGCAATTGTAGACACTTAAAGTTAAGGGTGTAGAATTTTAAAGTCCTCTTGTTGGGTTTTGTATGAAGAAATTTATTTTCAATTATACATGGTCGCTTAAAACTCGTGATTTTACCTCTGGATATGGAAATGTTAAAAAGTATTTTTTTAATGGAACACCCTGTATATTATCAAAGAATTTAAAGGCTTTTCAAATGAGATATCCTGTTCCTATACCTAAATGCTAAGGTTCTGGAGATAAAAGCAAATTTTAGTTAAAATCAAAATTTAGCCTATTAAGTATTTTTATCGTCAGGTGCCATGATATATCGTGATTCAAAATATTTAACAGTTGGTGTGTTAATATTATTACCTCACATACATATTTTATAGGCATAGTAGGTAAAAAATAATTTAAAGAAATGGAAAGAAATAACTATTTCAATGAACTTTTGATGAAGTTGTTTATTCTTCATGGACAATGTGACCAAATTATAACTAGAATATGCAGAAAATTTAATGAGATGTTTTCCGATTAACAACCAATGAACAACAAAAAATTTGTACGATTACAAAATAACAAATAACAATACAACACATAATTTTTATTTTTTTTTGGATTTTTATAATAAATATTCAAAATGGCGACCGTTGACTTCCAAACACTTTAAATACGTATATTCGGATATCCAGTTGTGGCTTTCCTTATTTCTCTGACATCAAGCTGTTTAAAACAAGTGATCACTTATTGGCAAAGGTCTTCTTTGGCCTTTACCGGTATACTGTATATTTTTCTTTTTAAAATTACCCCACAAATGAAAATCAAGAGGCGTAAGATCGGGTAATCTAGCAGGCCAATCCCATGATCCCACACGTCTAAGCCAACGATCTTAAACATCTGAAACAACTTTCTTGTAACTGCCTCAGTGCAATGGGCCGGTGCTCCATCAAGTTAAAACCAACTAGTGTGATAATCTTCTAATGATAGATTATCCAGAAAATCGTTTACAACTGACCTCAGAATTTGACGTATCTTTCAGAATTTAGCGATTCATCATAAAAACAATATTCAATTTTGTCATTTTTCAGAAGGCAAAAAACATTAAAACTGAACTTTTCCTGAAACCCCATTTTATTTACAACGGATTGTGATCAGCTCAAAAATGTGTGTTTCTCCGATTAAAAATGCATTCCCTGGAAAATTTTGCTTCGTCTGTCCAAATGATTTTCTTTAAAAAATTAGGATCTTTTTGAATGCGGATCTGAACCGTTTCACAAAACTGTATTATACGTTGATAATCATCCGGGTTTAGGGCTTGAACTTTTATGAATTTGTAAGGGTGCATATTATGATTATCAATAATTTTTTGAACAGAGGTACAAGTTAACCCTAAGTCATCTTCTGTACTTCTAGTGGAAGCTTGGGGAAAGATGTAAAAATGTTCCAAAACATTAATGATGTTATCTTCATCCGAAGTTACTGGTCTGGGTAACTGCCTTTCCGGTTTATGAGTTGACCCATAATTAATAAAGTTATTTTGTAATCGTACAAATTTACTTGGGCTCATTGGTTTTTCATCAGGAAACATCTCATTGAATCTTCTGCATGTTCTTGTTATAATTTGGTCACATTGTCAATAAAGAATAAACAACTTCATCAAAACTTCATTTGAATAGTTATTTCTTTTCACTTCTTTTAATTATTTTTTACTTACTTTGCTTATAAAACAGGTATGTAAAGTAATAATATTAACACATCAACTGTCAAATACACTACTGAAAAGAATTATCGCATATGCTTGATTTTTTCATAAGCTTTAATACAAAAATGCTTTGATTTAAATGGCCCTTCCTCTTTTAATAATTAAGTTATTAAGACAATAAAAAAAAGAAATGTTAAGAAAACGTGAAGCTATAACTTTATATTAACCATTGTTATTTACTGTTAGCAATACATCCTACGGAGGTATAATTTTCTTTTGAAAAATGAATAATTTTTAATAGCCCTATAAAATGTGCTGTTAAAAGTGAGAAATCTCATTTGTAAATAATTCATACAGTTACCCATCTCTGATATTTTATAATCACAAATTTGACTACTCCCTTTAAACAGCACACCATACAGGGCGCTTAAAAATTAATCGAGCATATGCGATAATTCTTTTGAGTAGTGTTTTTATATTATTCTTGAGTCACGAAATATAATGGCCATTCACGATAAAAATACTTAATATGCTATATTTCGATTTTTAAAAATATTTGCTTTTATCTCCTGAACCTTAGCATTTAGGTATAAGAACATGATATATTATTTTAAAAAGCTTTTGATTGTTCTTTAGATTCTATAATAATATACAGGGTGTTCCATTTAAAAAAATACTTTTTAACATTTCCATATCGAGAGATAAAATCACGAATTTCAAGCAATACTGTATAATTGAAAATAAATTTCTTCATACCAAACCCAACCAGAGGAACTTAAAATTCTACACCCTTAATTTTTAAGTGTCTACGAATGCAGATAGAATAATTAAAAAAACTTTTTATTTAGAGATATATTTTGAACAAAAAATATTTAAAATATTTATATACTCAAAAACCCTTGGAGATAGGTATAGGACAACATTAGGCAAACCCATTCAAAAGTTGTCGGATCCAAAAATAATAAATTTTTGAGTGACCCTGTTTAATGTTTAATTTTTATTTTTCAATTTTATCTGACAATACTAATATATTAGTACATTTTGTTTCTTTAATTTTATAAAAAAGCTGTGGTAAATTTTTACATTTTAAACTTTAAACATTGTTTTTGGTATATTATTTAATTTTATTTTAATGACAAGTATACGTACGTATTTAAAAATATAGGGGTTGCCATTATACAAGGTGTGTCAAAAATGTTGAGGTTATTTTTTAAAATTAAATATGGCCTTGACTTAATTTTTTTAGGCAACCCTACGGGATACCTTTGTTTAAATACTATCTTTAATATACAACAGTTTTTATTCGGTAAACAATTTGGTGAAGGTCGCCTCCTATTTGGATCTCGTACTGTAATCCATTTTATCTTGCTTTGTCTTCTTTTTGTTAGTCATATATTCTATTATTTTGTCCACATCTCCTTTCGAAGGCCTTTATGTTTGTTTGCTTTCCTTTATTGATTGTCTAAATTTAAAACTGGGGTATTTTTTGACGTCGAAGAAGTAATATTCGGCAACGGTATGGGCTCTAGGTCTTGCGGCTGAGACGAGTTAGATAATGGTTCGTGGAAATCTTGTGACTCATGTAAAGTTATTGGGGACAGGGAAGTTAAATATACCGATAAAATATTTAAAAACTTAGCTTGTGATATATTAAAAATCATCCAAATAACTTATTCGGGAACTCCAAAGATATTAAATATATTTTTCTAAATATAATTGTTCTTTTTACATTTTTTGATTTTGATTAAAGTTACGATTATTTTAAGGATGTATTAAGAAACCTGTATATTAAAATAAGCTTTACTTATAGTGGGGTATCTTTTGCACCTCTACAATCAAATGTAATACTTTTTGGAAACAGTAACCTTTGTGTCGACTTTGAGAAATGTTTTCCTGTATCGATGTTTTTTTTATATGTTTATAGGAAAATTAATGTTTAAAAAAAATGTATTAAATTGATAAGTCTAATACTGTACACATGTTTAGACAAACATAAAAGAGTTCCAAATATGCAAAAATATTTTTGGTGTTCCATTTATAGAGCAAGATCCCAGGGCCTCCAGACCTAACTTTTTTCCCAAAAATAAAATATATCAAATAATGTAGTGCTAGTATACAATATGAGCCATGCGTTTTGGTTCATCGGCCGGCAATAGAATAACATATGATTCACGCCTGTTTACATGCTGGTATTTAGTTAGATTGTCTCTTTTCTTCACATTGCCTATGTGTTATATTATTTAACTGGACCTGTACACCAAGCTTGTACGCATATTTTCTAGCTTGAGCCGACGGCCAATTTACAGGTACTAGGTGCTAAAGGTAGATAAAAATAGAGCTTACTTTTCCTAAAATTTCAGTGCTGAATTTTATGTAAATTTAGAAAATATTATTAAACATTCATAATTATTACTCGTCTGATACCAGACTCTTTTTAAACTTCCAAAAAATAATGTAACTTTACTTACAATCTCAGTCTTAATTTTTATATATAATACTTAGAAAACTAATTCAATATTAATTTTTGCAAGGAGCCAGACCAATCAGAGGGGCCTAACACTTCCCCAGACACACACAAAGGCTTGCAATGTATATGAACGCGATCGTGATTGTAGAGAGTTTTATACAATTTGTATTAAATAATCTAATCGGTCTTCAGTAACAATGAAAAACAATGTTTAAATTTATTAATACCAATAATTACCGCATAATTAAAAATATACAATGTGTCCCAGGATAGGTGTTACAAGATGACAAATGGAATATTTTTAGGTGTTTAAACGTTTTTTAGGAAAATTGGTCGCGTGGTCAAAAACTAAAAACTACAAAATTTTACTTGTATTGGTATAATACAAGGCAAGTTAAAACTTAAATATCTAAAAGTAAAATTTAATTAAATTATTAAAAGAATTTAATTTTAAGTAAAAATTTTAAGTTAAAACATGAAAGTAAAAACTCATTACGACTCTAATAATGGGCAAAAGAAAAGCGAAATTTAAAAGAAAATTTTTATTTTATTTTAATTGCTTACTTAGTCAAGTTAATGCGTATTGTAAAAAATTGACAAACATGTTTTTTTTACTTCAATTCTTTAACTTTTAATTTTGACTTAAAATTCAATTCTTTACGACATTTACTTCTACAATATTGTTCTATTTTTAAAAATAAAAGTACTTTAAGTTTGAGAGTTTTTATATATTTAGTTATAACTTGCCCTGTATAATACCAATTAAAGTAAAATTTGGTATTTAATAGTTTTGGACCATGAGACCAGTTTTCCTAAAAGGACGTTTAAACACTTAAAAATGTTCCATTTGTCATCTTGTAACACCTATCCTGGGACACACTTTATTTTTAAATATGCGGTTATTATTGATATTAATAAATGTAAACATTTTTCCTTATTATTACTGAATACCGATTGGATTAATAATTAAATTAGACTAAGATTGTAAGTAAAGTTACATTGTTTTTTTTATTTTAAAGCGCTTGGTATAAATTATGACCTCCGAAGAGAGTCTGGTGTCAGACGATTATTAATTATAAATTTTTATAATTTTTAAAAATTTCCATAAAAATCAGCACTAAGATTTTAAGAAAAGTAAGTACTAGTTTTATCTACCTTTAGCACCTGGTACCTGAAATTGGCCGTTAGCTGAAGCTAGCAAATATGCATACACGCATGGTATATACTAGCACTACATTATTTGATATACTTTATTTCTGAGAAATTAGTTAGGTCTCGGGGCACTGGGATCTTGGACTATTAAAACAATTTATCAAATTCTGGTACGGTAAATTTGGATGCCCTGTAAGTAAGCAAAATATTTTCTTAAAATAGTGGTTTATCTCTAGTTCATATACCACTTTGAACCGAATCTCTTACTGATATAGTTTAGACGCTAAAGAATATTGCAGCTCCAACCTTAAAACACCCTGATGCATGGTGGGCAGTTCTTTCTAGCCCATCAAATTTTTAGTACCACAAAGTACAACAAATTTGTAAACTAATTACGGTATTGTAGGGTTGATTTAAGATTTTTAATACTTTATGATATTAAAAAATATATATATATATATATACTTTTTACAAGTCGCTCATAACAAAGTATGTTTTATAATAACCTTTTTTAAATAAAAGAAGTAAATTTGCAAATAAATGGAAGGCCATTAAATTATTTTAATTATTTACCTGAGACGTCGATCTCTTGCTTTTTTCTTGTAATAATTATAAATGGATCCCCAAGCTTTGTTTATGTTCTTATTGATTTTCTTTCTGTACCCCTTAGTTACGTGTGAGTATATTTGCTTGTTTATGTAAAGATTTCTATAAAAAAATCCAAAATAATTATTATCTTATTTATCATATAAAAAACCATTCTCGAATACGATTGATTATCTTAAGGTCGACTGATTATAGCAACACTGCGACACACCCAACCATCGTGTTCGATCGTCCGATTTAAAGTAGGTTGTGTATGGCCGGCCTAGGTCTTTTTTGCTATTTGTCTTTTTTAATAACCCTGTATAGTAAGCTACTTAAAAAAATACCACCATAAAAAGGTGTTTTTAACTAGTTTAGGGTATAAAAGTAGGTAAATTCTTACCTAAGTTTTGGTTTAGACATTTGATCTGCAAAAATTTTATTTCATCATTTAGTTTTGGTGGTGGTTTTTGACCTTTAATAGTTCCTTCGTCTTTAGGTTTATATTTTTGTGTTCTGGTTCTTGGTTGCGAAAGTTGTTCTAACCGCCAGTTGTATTTGTATTTTCTTAAAATAGCTAGAAGCTTTTCTGGAATCTCTGGACCTACGATGGGTGGAGGGGTAATGTAGTGGGAAAAACGGTTATGTCTACGTGAACATGCTCTGCATTATTTGTAGGGCACTGCATTTTAGAAAATGTGATGAATGACACGAATAATTTTGATGATGTTGCCGAAAGGTACTGACAATGACTTTATGTCATTGCCATCATTCAAGTTTTTATCCACCACACAGGTCCTTTGGTACATTATTATTGGCTGTGGTGACATTATACAAAGTACGTTAAAAGATCACGTACATTCCTCGTCGTTGATCATTATATTGTGTTGCCTAATTTACAGATAAGCACAGAATATTGTTACGGTCAGGCAACACACATAACCTTAATTATATTATATATCTCCCCTTCTTAATAAAATCGCAAATTTCAGGTTTTTTAATAATTCGATCTAAAACCTTGGATTTTAGAATATATGGGTTTAATGTGGATTGGTTAAAGCTAGATTAAACATTATTAAAATCATGACCTATATTTAAAGGAAACCTTCTAGAGTGCATCTTTACTAAAGCAGGAGATAATGGGAGAGGTACACAAAAGAATCACCTGCCGTAGAAATGTCATCATTAAACGACTTTCACAGATCAAAACTATTTGTCCATTAAAATTTTACATTTTTATAGAATTAGCGTGCAATTCGGGGAGAATGCAATTTTATTTTTTAGTTATCAAGAGGAAGTTTGTGGGTCGCCACTCTTGTTCTGAGGCCGCCATCTTGAAATAGGAGTGCAAACGGTTTTTAATATTTGTATCTGTTGATCAAACAAAAAAATTTTTGTTTCAAATTAAATTAGTTTTAATTTTTAGTTGCTTTTTTATTGGACTAAAAATTAAAAAGTTAATAACGAAAATTAGGGCCACTCGTGAAACATGTTTTTTACCTGTATAACTTTTTTCTATTTATTTTGCCAAAAATTACCATTAAAGCATTTTTATACATAACAAAAGTAAATATCAATTTTTAAAATTTGTCAACCCGTGAAAAGTATACACAATACTTTAGTTTACTGCATGGTCGTGCGATTTGGAATAAAATAATTTAAAATTTAGAGGGTTGTTTTTTTGGAAAAACTTTGGAACACGTCGTTTTTTGTTTTTGGCTGCGGTGTTTTTCATAGTAAAATAATGAATACAGGGTGGCTCACAAATAAAAAATGATTAGTAGGTGGTAAAGGGGCTTTCCTCGCCTGAGGAGCTATCACCCCACTCACCCTTTAAAAGACCCGTGGAGTCTTAACGGACGTTTCGGGTCCTGGATGTGTGAGTCAGTTTTCCTTCTTTTTTCTTTTTCTTTTCTTTTTTTTCTTTTAACCCCCAAACAATGTACCAATGATGGCGGAACACCTGGAAGTAAAATGTTCCGGAGGTAAAATACCCCTCCATTCGGATCTCTGGGCGAGGGTGCATCTGGGAGGCCTTTATCGAGAAATTTAATTTTTTTGCAAATATATGTGGGCTTAACACCAATATAAACTCCGTTTACAATCACCTTTAGCCACTGAAGTCCCACATACTGTTTCTAACGGAAATTGACTTTCTTTTAACAAAGATCAATAGCATAATTTTTCATTTTCCATCGGCTAAAGTAATCGTGCTTGGCGACTTCAATGTCCATAATAAGGATTGGCTGGGCTCTTCAAAAACTGACCCCCAAGGCAGAACAGCCGAAATCTTCGCAGCAAGTAACTCTTTTACCAACTTTATTATGGAACCCACCTTTTTATTTTCCCACAGTCCCAAATTATAGTTTAATTCCCTAGATCTCTAAATGATCTAGTAAATGAATGTATGCCACCACGCACCGTATGGCACTACAATTTAGCCGACTGGGATGGCCTAAGGGACTTTTACGCCACTTACCCTTGGGATTCCATCTGCTTTTCTTCTCGTGATCCTTCTGAAATTTGCAATCAACTAGCTAAATCAATTCAATTAGGCATTGAAACCTATATTCCATACACCATCAAGAACCCCAAACAATCCAATAACAAACCCTGGTTTTCCAAATCTTGTGATAAAGCTAGAATTTTAAAAGTTCAGGCTCAGAAGAAGTTTCTACAGGATTCTGGTTCAGAAAACCGACAGCCCAGCATTAAAGCAAGAAACTACTACAATCAAACAATTTCTGAAGCCAAAGACTTCTTCGACAATCATATTAAAAATAAAGTTTTTTCTTGCTCAAATGACAGCAAATCTTTCTCTCTTTAAAGGAAAGGCAAAACTATTTGCTAAACAATTTGCTGCCAATTTAACCCTTGGCCCTCCCGTAAATCATACAATTCCACCTATTATCCCAGTTCCTCATAAAATGCTCGTTATTGTTTTTAAGGCAAAACACAATAATCGTATCCTTTCTTCTCTTTACACCAAGAAATCATCTGGGCTGGACGGCATACCAGCAGTCGTTTTTAAAAAATGTGCTTCAAGACTTACACCAATCTTAACTCGGCTCTTTCGAATTTCTTACGACACGGGTACCTTTCCGGAGAGCTGAAAAGCTGCACGTGTTCAACCTTTTCCAAGGATCCAAATCTCTTCCATCCAACTATAGAGCAGAGTTGGGTCGTATTCGAATACTCAGTATTCTGAATAGTATTCAGAATTCATTTTGTCTGTATTCGAATAGTATTCAAATACATTTGTGTGTTTGGTATTCGGTAGAATACTTTTTGGTTAGTATTCGGGATTCTGTATTCAAATACAGGCGTTTCGAGTGTTTGAATACCGGAATGTGTGTATTCGAATTCCAAAATTGTCACGAGTAGACCAAAGAGAGATATCAAAAGGGAACAAAAAGTAGGGAAAAATGAGGTGAGGACTTTTCGTATTTATTTTTGCTCTTAATCTTCGGTTTTTCTTTTTCTAGTATTCGATTTTTTTATAGTGTTCAAATACCGATTTTGGGTGTTTGTGAATATCAAGTGCTTTTTTCTTCCAAGTATTCAAATGTTCGCTATTCGAATACTTTTTTACTCTTGAGGTTCTAGGAGAGTCTCAGATCGTTGCTCTTGATATATCCAAAGCTTTTGACTAGGTCCGGCATGCCTCATTTCTTAATAAACTTCCCTCCTATGGTCTTTTAACTAAACTCTGTAATTTGCTTCCTAGTTATCTATCTAATCGACGTTTATCAGTTATTATGGACGGCCTCAGGGCTCAGTTCTAGCACCAACATTGTTTCTTCTTCACATCAACGAACTTCTCTCGTCCACAACTAATTCCATTCATATTTCGCCGACGATAGAACCCTTCACTCCTTATGGTTTATCCATCCATCACTAAACCTGATTTGGAAATCAAACGCAAAGCGATGCAGATATCTCTTTTGCAGGATCTTAATTTAATATTGAAATGGGGCGCCAAAAATCTCGTTCATTTTAATGAATCCAAAACACAATCATGTTCCTAGTCGCAAAAGAGTAATCAAATACTCATCCTCTACTTATGAGCGGCAGAGTAAAGACACCTTCAATCTTGTGGGCGTCACATTTAAAAGTAACTTTAACTGGCATAAACACATTGTATCTATAGCCACGGCAGCTTCGAAAAAGCTTGGATTTCTCTTTCAAGACAAAAAGTATTTTCCCCTTTTAATTTATACACTTTAAATGTGTCCCCAATCCGACTTCCCTTGGAATATTGTTTTTATATCTGGGGCATGGCGTCCCCACAACCCTAAGAATTCTTAATTTTATTTAAAGAAGAGCTATTCGTATCATTAATGATCCTTCACTTACACAAACTCTCTTGTCCATCGTCGGGCTGTGGGGGATTGATCGCTTTTTTATATGTACTTCCTATGTGCATCCCTATACGATCCAACTAGACAGGCCTCGAACTTCCCACTTTGTTCGTTCTTTTATTCCTAGAGGTTCTAGAATGTGGACTCTGCTGCTCGCAGAGGCCTTTCCTCCCCCTCCCCCGATCTTCAAGTATTTAAGTCCCGTGTCAACAAACTCCCTCTTACCTCGCTTAAGACACTCGCGGTACATTAGTATTTAGGCTTTTAGCCATAAACCTAATTTTTTTTAATGGAAACACCAATTTTTTATTACATTTTTGAATTCTTCATTAAATTTTAACTTTATTTCATGTACCATCTCTTATACCTTGCTGGTTTTACTTTGGTTATATCCCTTGATGCAAAAGCTATCGGTTGCCCATTTTAAAGTAAACAAGATCCAATACCATCCTTCGATGCCTTTGTCTAAATTTCAATTGGTAATGATGGGTCAAAAAAATGCAAGAATTGGCGCGGTTGTTAATAGGTGTTTTAAGTTTAATAGATTTTTATGTTCGTCAGTCTACTTTCAGTTAATGCCTTTTCCTGTTTAATTTTAAAGACGGTATTTTAGACATATTTGGGACAAACTTGTCTAACGATTTTGTTGTACCTAACAATCTAAAAGGTCTGTTCTACGTTGTGGTTTTGGCATATCAGTAATAGCAGTAATGACAGGGTTTGACACCATCTTTAGATAAAACCTAGGCAAGAAATTTTCCTTTATTTGACTTATTAAATTTTTATTTTATATTTTCATGTTCTATGTAAAACATTTTTCAAAATTTGTCACGTTCTAATTCTCTTTCCCCAACAATTATTATAACGTCAAAATATATTTGTACTCCCTCAATAACCTTTAAAATGTTCAAAATTCTTACGCTGCTGGAATACTTCGACCAAAGTAGATAGGTTAACGTGGCTCTGTGACACCCGGATGGGATGTTTCATATCAGTGTTAAATTTACAAAAATTAAGATACATTTAAATTACAATAAAATGTTACAAAGTAATTACAGAGACAGAGTAATTTATTCAAAAAGGAATTGTCAATTGCTAATAAATTTACAAGAAATAAATGTGTTTACTGTTATCAACCAGCTTATAATTGAAAATATGTGGCTTTCGAAAAATTGTTGTGGTATACATGGTACGTGTATTGTCAAGAAGGAAAAAAATTAAATAGTTATATAAGGAATGGATATTTTAGCAAATAGTTTAAACAAATGTTTATTAAATAAAATAGAAATACAAAAATATATTTTTTACTCCCCAGTAGATCCAAAACCATTCTCTCCTCGTTTGCTAGTACTTGAATGTTTCACTTCCATTAGATCTCGATAGCAATTTTTTCACAGATTAGTTGAGTCACTCGATCACCAACATTAATGATAACATCATTATCTGAATGATTAAAGAGAATCACCATTACAATTCCTTTTACAACAACACCTGCTAAAGAAAGAAAAAAACATATATAAAAAAATAATAATAACAGTTTTATATAAAGATTGAAGAGAACCACCATTATAACTCCTTTATATTCCTTATCAATAACACCCGCTAAAGAAAAAAACATATGTAAAAAGTAATACCTCCAACATTAAGACTTTTATGTATAGCTAAACCAGATCTGGGAGCGATTCTTCTATAATATCTTTCAGGGAGTTCAAATTTTAAACCTGTATTTATAAGGGTATTTTCTCTTGCAGGGATAATGGTGCTATATATGCTTTATAGGTCATATCCAGCTACTGTTGGCGGACCCTTTAGTGGGTTTAAAAGCACCAGAAATTGCTTTAACATATTTTAAAACAGGTGATGGTGCTATAGACAAAAATGTAGCTGTAAGCTAATTAGAAAAAAAAACGGAAAATTATGTATAGATTAAACATTATTATTATTATTCTTTAAAAGATCCAACTCGGCGTATCCCATGGCTCCGACCCCATAGGGCGTCGTGCGGAAGGCCATCCATATCGAAGACCACTCCTCGCGTCCGTTCGGTCAGTGATCTTCGGCCAAATTCATTTGCCTCCAGTAGACGAAGGGATCCAAGGACAACAGATTTCTGCATCTTCATCACCAGTTGTTCGGGTGTATTTTCACATGCTGGAATGTACCTCATTTCCCTTAATATGTTATTCTTTCATGCCTTCCAAAACGCCAATTATCAGGACAACCAATCGCACGGTATACTCCGGATAGAGCCTCCGAAGTTCGCCAAGAAGATCTTGATATTTGGCTCGTTTCTCCCGTTCTTTATATCGATGTTAGTTTCCGCTGGGGCGGAGAACTCTATTACATACATGGTGTGGTTTGTCTTATCAAGGAGAACGATGTCGGGTTTATTCGCTTGAATATGATGCGTTGTTGGGAACGCGTAGTTCCAGTATATGCGACAGTTGTCATTTCCACTACTGCCTCAATGTCTCCGGGAGCAAACGGCAGTATTGCTGTTTCATCGATGCCGTAGTGATGCCTCAGGTGATAGTAAAGTACCCGAAGAGCGTCATTATGCCGATGGATGTAGCTATTGACAGCATGCACTGGACAAGCTGACAATAAATGCATAAGGGTTTCGGGTTGCTGTCGACAGGCTCGACATGCGGTGTCAAGAACGTTGGAAAATTGGCTTCGGTACACAATGTGTTTATCACCCCATCTTGGCATGCTAGTAAGAATCGCTTCGGTCTCAGACTTAAGCTCGGCGGATTTCAAAAACCCAAACGTAAGCTTTCGAGATAGATCGAGTCTATTGATGTTTCTGTAAAAGACTCCGTGCTGCGGCTTATTGATGTGATCTTCTAAGAGCATCCGTTGTTCGGCTCTTTTAACTGCAGCTGTTACAGCACTAGATCCTGTCTTATAAGTGACTGATCGTCATTAGAATCTATTTCAAATCTGAGACCGAATTTCTCCGCGGCTCGCTCGGCTGCCTTGAACAAAAATGCTCCAACATTGGCCATCTCATGTTCTTTTACTAACTGCAGCAGTTGGATCCGTGCTTTTGGCAGACCTGACAAGCAAGACTCAAAACCAAACGATCATGCATACACTCCAAGCTTAAAAGGCCGCGACCTCCCTGATGGCGTGAGAGGTAAATGCAGGGAGACTGATGAGCGGGGATGGATGCTGCGGTGAAGATGCATCATTTTTCGTGTGCTAACGTCCCACGATTCAGCGCAACTCTTCTCGCGCTCCGCTTGACTGCCCCAAACAGTAATGGCACATTACAGGAACTGCCAGCATGTTAGTTGCAACAACCTTATTCCAATCCTGATAGTTCGGATTTCCATATTTTCCTTAAGCGTTGCCTGTAATTGCTTCTCAGCGGGTCTTTACAGCTTTAACATCCTATGTAGGTACTTGATATTTGGTCGACACCTAAGTATCGATACGTCTTCGTTATTTCTAAGCGGACGGAGAATCGCGCTAAGCCAGCAAGTTGATCAGCCTCTAAATACATGAAGAATGGCGTAATGTACTCTTCACGGACGAATCTCGCTTCGGTTTTCATCCTGATTCACGCGACTTCGTGTGTGGAGACGACCTGAAATGTGGAACGTCTTGCTGCCGTCCAGAAGTTCACAGCTACCAGGGTGGCACAGTTATGGTGTGGGGCGGAATTCGTGTTGGAGGAAGAACTGATTTCGTTCTGTTAGAGGGGCTCTTTTTAATGCCATCACTTACCGTGACAGCATTTTGCAACCTGTTGTGCTTCCATTATGCTGCAGCAATCAGGTCCGAATTTTCAACTCATGCAGGATAATGCCCGTCCACACACTGCTCGGGTGGTACGTGAATTTTTGGAAACTGAGCACATCAATGTTTTGCCTTGGCCTGCGACAGTCCCCAGACCTGAATCCTATAGAACACCTTTGGGATTCAATGGGACGAAGGCTTTTCCATCAACAAATGCACTTGCAAACAAGACAACAGCTGTTCAATTTGTCTTTCTGACTTATGGAATAACAACCCAAATGGAAATTGACAACCTTATTTCAAGCATGCCAAACAGATGCCAGGCTGTCATTAATAGCACGGGAGGTCACACTACTTACTGACAAGTGTATAAACTTAAAACAACATTACTTTTTTTGACCTTGTGTGGAATTATTATTTTCAGTAATTTTAATTTTTTTACTTTTTATTGAAATTAAATTTTCTTTCTAAAAATTCTGGCGTTTTGAGATACTCCTAAACGAAGGGAAGTAGTAAGTGAAAATTATCTACAGGAATTTTCATGATAATTTATTGGGTTAACTATTATGGTAAACAACTCACAAGATGAAATATTAAATGTAATTGATGACGATAATAGTTCTAGGGGTACAGTGGTGGATAGTAATAATATTGAATATTTAATTTCTAATCGAGATAACTTTTTGCGCATTATTCATATTAATATTAGAAGTATAAATAAAAACATTGACAATTTACTCTGTTTATTAGAGACATATAAACTTTACTATGCAGATATTATTGTCTTGAGTGAAACCTTTCAACTTGTTACAACCAATAATTGTAGTATACCGGGTTATCAAACCTATTATAATCAGGCCAATTACAACAAAAATGATGGTGTCATAATATTTGTGAAGGATTACATTAATGCAAATTTTACAATAACACAACTAACTAAATCAAGGGCTACAGTAAGTAGATTAACTTTTGAATTAAATAAGGTACTCTATGGAATGACTGCTATATATAAACCACCTCCTATTTCCAAAATAGATTTTGTAAACGATATACATACTTTTTTAGAAAACGAGGCAACTGCTTGCATAGAAATATTTATAGGTGACATTAACATAAATATATTAGATAGTGAGGATAATAATGTGACTGACTATCTATCTATGATGAATTCACTTGGTTTCCAATCATTTATTAACGCCATAACTAGGCCTGTTTCTAAAACTTGTATAGATCATATTTTTGTTAGACAAAAGTTAAAATCAAATAAATTAAACGTAAATTCTTATATTTTTAATAATGATATAACTGACCATAGTCCAGTTTTGCTTCTTTTTAGCCACAATAGGGTAATTTCACAACAAAATTTAAATAATCAGAAAACGTTGACTAAATCCAAAGTAAACATAATGGATCTAAAAAAAAGCTTACATGAGTATGATTGGACCACGGTAATGGAGGAGAGAAATCCTGAAGTAGCAACTAAAATATTTTTAAGTATTTTTCATAAACTTTTAACAAACGCTACAGAAACATACACATTAAATATTAAATCATACAAAAAAATAAAAAGCTGGATTACTAATGGTATAATAGCTTCTATCAAAACAAGAGATAAAATGAAAAAAGTTAAATTCTAACTATAGTACACAACTTGAAAAACAATATAAAGATTATCGTAACTATTTAAACAAAATAATTCGTAAACAAAAAAATAACTATTATAAAACCAAATTGATAATAACAAAAATAATCTAAAGAAACTTTATGAAATTATTAAGGATGCAACATATGAGAAACAGGATAAATCTGATAATCCTTTATAAATATTAAAAATAATCTTGGTGGAGAACTTGAAGCGATCCATTGAGATGTCTAATTATTGTAATGACTATTTTATAAATATTGGCGTGGAAATGGAAACGGCCATTCCCCCTCCCCCAAGTGGAGTGCCAAATGGACCCTGAGCTTTTGCTCCACGTCGATTTTTATTGTCCCCTGTAACTGAAGAATGAACTAATTGCTACACATAGTCTCTTAAAAACAACAGTTCACCGGGATATGACGGCATTCATGCTAATATAACTAAGGAAACTCATTTGGAAATTATTATACCTTTGATGCATATTTTTACTTAATTTTGGAGACCGGAATTGTTCCTCAGAGTTTAAAATATCAGTAAGCTACGCTTCAATACACAAAAAGCTGGATCCTAAAAACTGATTAGTAACTATGAACAATATATATATTGACCGTTCGTTCCTTTATGCACAAAACATGAAGGATTATAGATTGTTATAAATCATGAATATGCTACACGGGCTAATGATAACAGAGAAATACAACTTCCTTGTTAGTCACAACAACTTAAATATTAAATATATAAATTATAATGGTCCTAAAGTTTTTAATATGTTGCCCTATGTTGTCAGGACTGTGGAAAATAAGCAAAATTTAAAATAATATTCAAACGATCCATTTATGACAGTGGCAACATTTGAAGATTGTTTGTTTGATGTACGGAATTACGCAGAGTACTGCAGAGTGTGTTGTGATTTTCTGGATCTTTAATTATATTATATTTTATTTCATTTTAAGATATATCTAGGTTTATTATGTGGTCATCGCACATACAGATGTTTTTACATCTAGGTTCTTCAGAATAAAAAGCATGACTGTCAATCCAGTAAAAATCACTTACCGGTAAATATTCGCTCATAGCTGTACCATATAAATTATTAACATCAAAATACATAAGAAAAGAAGAAGGATTATTTGGATTATATTCTTTTCCCATGTATTTATTATTAGCCTTTCCATATCGATTACTGCACTGTGATACACCTCCACGAATACCTTTTTCAATGAACATAATTTTATCAATGTCAGTTAATAATTCTAAGGTAACCCCTGACATTTTGAGACAACTTGAATATGCCAAACTTGGACTAGTATAGTACTTTAAACATTCTAGATTATATGTTTTTAAACATACTTTTCTGAAATTTTCAAAAACGTCGCTTAAAAGTAAAACATCAGTTTTTAAATATAATTCGGCATACTGCTGTAAATTTTCGATCTTAAAAGTATTCCAAACATTAATGGCATGTTGATAATCAATCTCTGAAATATGAGATTTGGTAATTTGATTAAAAAGAGCTCTCTAGGTGGTAACTGAGTTTCTTTTAATTTATCCCAATTATTAAGGTAATCGTATGGAAATATGCCCTTTTTTGACAAAAGTTTAAATTCTTGATTTGTTTTACAATTACTTCGTGTGATGGTTTTTTCGCTATCATCTAAATATGAACTTAATTTTTCTAAACTACTTGGCATCATACGAAAAGAATCAATGAAACGAAACTGAATGTTTGAACAAGAAAATTGTTTGGTAAAAGCAATATATTTTTCTTTATTAACAGGTAATAAATAAATTGGACCTGGAGCTTCTGTTGCAAGAGCCTTAATTATAAAATGAGAGTCATACCCAGAAAGATTATGAAACACAATTGGAACCATAGTATCATCTTTATAATTTAGATTACAGGAGAAATGTGCAGCACCTCTATATACACCTGAAAAGTGACAATGGTCTTTTACCTTTATTTCATCTTCCTCAAAAGGTTTTAAGCAAATGTGACATATTTTTGATAAAGTAAAATCTTGTTTTTGTTGGTCTGTTAATGGGCTCATTGGAACTACATTAGAAAATATAGGAGATAATTCTCGTGATAATTTTTGTAATTGTAAAACAAACCAACTTATACAGTCCTTACCTGTATACAGAGCAAATTTTGATAAAGAATTATCAAACGAACATAATAAATTATATGCAATGCTAAATGGGACATGTTTTTGAACCTTTTTCATGTGACCTGATATATTTTTATCCTCATATTTTTCTAATAAACACTCCAAATCAGCATAAATTACGAAAGGAACTTTTTCTTTATTTTTAAATTGTTTAAATGATATAAATTTATCGTTATCTGTTGGTAAGGTTATTTTAGTTTTATTAAGTTTCTTACATGTAAACATATGCCTATTTAAGGTATCGTTTGAATAAAAGTGATTAAGACATCTATCACAATATAATTTTTTATGTTTAAAATCATTACTTTGTCTACAAAGTAAACGTGATAAGTCTTTTATTAATGCAAAATGAAAAATTTGTTGAAATTTATTTAAATTTTCAGTTAAATCGACTTCATTTTCACTATCAGAGTCAAAATAATCTTCAGTAGGTATAATTAATAGGTTAATTTTTGTTAAAAATTAAATTGTGTCAAACACGCTGGTAGAATTTCCTTTTCTCAAAAGAAAATACATTAATTGAAATATTATTCATCTTTTCAAATTTAGGAATGTCCTTTAATTTTATGGGAAAATCAATTCCTTCATATTTAAGTATTCGGCTAAAATGTGGATAAGATGATGTTCTGTTGGGATTACGAGTATCTGAACAGGGATGAAGGGCTGCTACAATTGACCAGAGAAAACAATATTCGTATCTTAATTGGGCTAAGAGTACATTTAAGATTGCCTAATTTAAGATGTTAAATTAGCCTTTGTTTTAAGGCAAAATACCTTCTAACTAGCTCAATGTCAGTCGGGGCACGTGGGTCGTGGATTGAATAACCTAAACACTCCTTTAACTCTTGTATCAGTATTCAGAAATTATTAAATAGATAATTTGTCAGCCCTCCTATTGTAGTTTACCACAAAAAGGTACTTATATATGGGCGCCACCTCAAGTTATAAAAGTGGTGGTAAAATACGGAAGGGTAGTTCCTTAAGGTAAAACTAAAACAAAACAAACAGATTCCAACACAAAATAAAAAAGACAACGTATAAAATATGCGTGTTCTTTATTTAAGATGAACTCTCACTTAAGCTTGAATTTAAAAATATGGGTGTTAATAAAAAAAAACATAAGAGACTCTAGCGTTTAACGTTTGCAAATGTTAATTACATCGCTATAACAAAATTTAACCAATTAAAATTAAAAAAGTTAAATATATAAATTGATGTTAATTTACTAGTTTATTCTTTATGTTCAAAGTCCTATGTGTTGCTTTAGACAAGTAAATATTAAACGGTGTACTTTTAAAACGTTTTATATGCGTAGTTAACTTATCTGAGATCCTCTACAAAAGGTCCACTGGATGTTGGTGTGGGAATCTCACTGGTTACAGGCTGGGGCCTACAACTCGGGACTCAGATAAGTGGCATTCACTGGTAGATCATAAGGGGGCAGCTCGCACAGGTAGGTTATGATATGCCTCACAACAAGCAGGCAACTTGAATCTGGCTTCCTTAAGCGCAAGGAACAGATAGATAAAATAGAAGATTAAAATTTGAAGAATGAAAGATGAAAGGTGAAAGATGAAACCGGGCTTATCTAAAACAAGATCAAATTATTAAAATTAATTCAAAGACAACGTTTTTGAGGTTAAGTTTCGACATTCCAAGAAAAAGGTGAATTATGCAAAAATACTAACATAAAATATAAGTATAGAAAAAAACATACCTTTTAGGCTAAAGATGGACAAGGATTCGTGATTTTTAACAGAGATATTTCAAAATTTAATATCAAATCACAAAATTGCCTTCATATTGGTAGCTCGGTTAGACAGAAAGTGACATTTTGAAGTCTCTAAATGTCCGACCCAAAATTTGGCACTTTGTCGAACCAATTGCCGAATTTCGCGAGTAGACTCCGAGATGTACTCGAAATCCGACGGCTATCAGCCCAAGAATTAAAAAGACATGTGAAATGCCGCTGCTTCCCTCAAAACCATGGACTCGAGAAAGGATCATAAACCACAAAAATATTAACCGATCACAAAAATCTCATTTGTAAAGCTTAACACTAACAGCTAGCGAAACCTCCAGTAAGTATATGCTCGAAGAACAACAAAACCAGGGTACAGCGCCCTCTAATGAAACGCTTTTCAGGCTCACAGCAGGTTCTAGGCCACTGGAACCTTTTAGCTTAGTTTGCGATAATAAGTCACTGCGCACTAGACGGCGCTAGTTGTACCAAATCAGATATAATAATGAAGTAGAAAAGTCGTTGAAATTAAATTCGCAAACTGCATCATTGTAAATAAATTTATTATGCTAGAGGTCCCTAGTTTGGATTTTTATACTATTTTTTATTTTTGAAATAATTTCATTTCTATTTTGTATAAATATGGAAAGTAAACCGTTAAGGTTCATAGTTTTGTGTGTCTTGATTTATCCAGTCTAGAACTAACCAACACTAAAAAAATGAGTTCTCCACCATGTACCATCATTTTAAAATCAACAGATTTAGAAGAATTACCTACCGAAAATTTATTGATGTTGTGTAAACACCTATTTAGGTAAGTTTTATTTTATTTTTTTTTTTTTTGTGTACTCTTTATATTTGTAATATTATTTTATGGGATTGATTAAAATTGATGTACCCAATTTAAGGTTTAAAAGTAAAAATAAAATTTTGTTATTGATATTTTTAAAGTGTTATTAAGCAAAGTTAAAAGCTGGTCTTTTTAACTTTAAAAATGTCTTTATATGCAAATGAAATTTGTTCAATTTAGTTAGATGTTTCAAAATTAAAAAAAAGAATATATACATTTTGTAATGATTAAGCTAACTAATTAATTTTTGTATTTTAATGTTTTGTAATTTTTATTTTATTTTAAAAGTAAGTTTTAAATAAATGATTTTATGTATAAAAATACTTCCAAATTTTTTATTTTAAGCAAGACTTTATTACCTTTTATAAGTATACTTTTAGAACTATTTTTTTACTTTTATTTTAGGTTTGGAGTAAAAACCCTAGAGAAAAAAAATGATCAAATTTTCCTTAAATTGTCATATACACCAAAGACAGAAACCATGGCATTAAAACTAGGGATTTACCAGCTACCTATATAAGACTGGGGGTGGAAACGGATGAGGAAGTAGGAGTCCTTAAACGTTATTTGAGGAAATTTAATTTTGACCTACAGGCAATAGACCAACAACAACACAGCAACAACACCAGCAGCAGCAACAAATAGCCATTGATGATGGACCATCAACATCAAGTGAAAATAAAAAAAAACGAAAATCCAATTCCACATATCCCGTGTGATGTTGTCCTGAAAAGGACATTTGTTTTGTCGACGTTTCGACGAGATCGCACTCATCTTCTTCGGAACCTTCTTTGTCGATGGACTGACAGAGAGTGTTACCTGGTCTGCCGGTTCGATCTATTTAAAGCGTTTCTAGGTGGGCGTGGTTTGGCGAGTTGTTCGGCCAATCCTGGTGCGGTTGCGGGTAACGGGCTTGTTAGGATGTTCTGTTGCGGTTTTTGTTGTATTCTTATTTTTATTTTTATTTTTAACTTGTAGATCTGTTAAAATCGGTTTCCAGATTTGTGAGAGGCGTTGGGTGTCATCCCGTCTGTTTAGATTTTCGGGGCGCTTTTCGATTTCTATTGCTTCTCTTACTAGCCTTGTGTTGAGGTTCTCGCTTCTAGCCAGGACTTTGACGTTGTCAGAAAGCTATTTTGTGACCGGTGTTTAACACGTGTTCAGCTAGGGAGTGAGTAAGTGTTTTCTGTTTGACGGCATTATTTTTATTAATCCAACTATTATGACTATTATCAAAGCCTAACCATTTTACAAAGACTTTATTACCTTTACGTTTTAAAACTTTTTCAACTAGATAAATATCAGGAAATTTAACTTTTTGTAATTGTTGTTCATAAAAGCCTCCTTGAATATCTCGTTTATTTATATCTTGTAATAAATAAGTGGTAGGATTTGTTAGTTGTATTTTGTTTATAGTAAAAATTTCTGTTGACCAATTAGACTGATATTTTTTATCAAATACACCTCGTACTTTTGAAATTCGAACGTGATCTCCAACTTTAAATTTTGGTTTATGTGCTAACTTAATATAATTATAAACAGTCTTAAGTAAGTGTTGTTCATTCTTTTTATTTACCTCAATAGGTTTCATACCTATAGTCCGATGTTTTTTATTGTTATATTTTTTAACAATATCAAATAATAAATCATACCACTTATATGAACCGTTTACATTTAATTCTTTCCAAATCATACTTTTTAACGTTCTTATTACACGTTCAACTATAGAAGCTTTTTTCTCACTAAAAGTATAATAATGTTTAACGTTATATTTTTTAAAAGTTGTTGGAAATCCTTTGAAAGAAACTCTGTTCCCTGATCTGTTTGGATAAGTTTAGGAACATATTGTGGGTCTTTAAATACTTTTTCCATGGCATATGTTACTTCTTTACCAGTTTTGGTTTTTAGTGGATAGGCCCAAAGGTACTTTGAAAAGCAATTGATTACTACTAAAATGTATTTGTAACCATTATTTTCTTTAGTATAGGGTCCAAGTTCACAAATATCTGCTTGATAAAGATCTCTAAGACCTTTTAAAATTACACGACGTCGTTTAAAATTAATTCTAGCAGGTCTATGAATTTCTTCAATAACTTGTCTTTTTGTTTCACTTGCAAAATTTACCATAATGACTGGTTTTATTTTATAATTTTTGCTTCTCGCAATTCCTCTATTATTGAAGTAATTTCATTCACGTGACTTGTATTTCCAGCACTTTGTGATGCTATTAGTAAACGTAATCGTTCAACAAGCTCGTTGGGATCGTCCCAATGTACGTATTCTATAGGTCTAGTAGAAAATTGTTTAAGTATAGTCTTATCTTTTAGACCTTCTCCTTTCTTCTGTTGTAAGGCAGGAGCAATTATTCTTTTATATTTAGGTAAAACGCTACCTTGTATTTGTTTTGTCGCTTTATAATGTCTTCGGTGTGCATTTGTTTTTAACACTATCTCAACATAATTTTTTTCATCTTTCGCAGTAAAATTGGTAGGATACTTTTTAAAAAGTAGCTCATATAAACCTGTGGTACCCTTATATCGTTTATTTTGTACAATAACATCTGAATCGACTATTTTTAATTGTGAGTCACCAATATAAAATTTTTCTAATGTTTGATTAAAAACCACTCCATATTTATGGTCAAATTCGTTCTTGGTATCTTGTAACATATCCTTGATATATTTTCTAGGAAGTTGGTCATATTGTTCCAGATATTCCCTAAAAGATTCTTCCATAAGCTGTTTATTTTTCGATCGTTCATATTGCACTTGTAATTGTGGTTCTAGTTCATTTTCTTGATTTTTTGCTTCTTCTATTATGCTTTCTTTTAAACCAATATCATTATCGTACGAATCCTCATCATCGTGATTTGTTAGAAGGGCACCAGTCAAGTTGAGTAACTTTTGAGAAAATCGAAAAAAACTGTTTCGATGATCAAGGGATGCTGAACTAGCAATTTTCATAATTTTAATGTGTTGTATATCAACAAATGAGCATTACTTCTGGACAAACTGTCTTTCTAGATTTATATATAGTGGGTTTGCAAAATTTTGAAAGTTGACGACTGATGCCCATTTTTTAACAAATTGAAAATTTTTAGGAAATAAAAGTTCTTCTGAGTTTTTTATTTTTTCTGTTTCATGTAATAATATCAACATACAACGTGTTTTTCAAACAAACTTATAATTAGTCATAATAATTAAAAAATTTAAAAAACACCAGCCAACAAAATAGATAGACTTCTTTCTATTCGTCTTCTTGAATGACATTATTCACTGGCCAGTTTAAGATGGCTTCATAAAATGCCTGGTATTCATGCGGCACGTATTGCCTAAATTTGGCGAAATCTGTCATTTTTGAAGCTTTTATAGGAACCTTTCCGGATGAATATGGACATCTATCTGGCGGGACAGGTGAACCTCTCTGAAGGCTCATGAAAAAGTGTGAGAGATGAGGCAGTTTATCGTAGGGAACGCCTTTATGTAACCTTTCATGTCATGATCATAAACAAATTGGTATATTTTTTCCTCAGAAATGGCAGTCTTCTTATAATAATTTTTCCACCACATTTTAAAGTCCAAAATATCTGTCGCTTTAACTTCTTTGACATGAAATTTGCCTGGTTTGCCACTCAAAATAATGTGTTCAGTAACTTCATGCACGCTAAAAATTCTGTCATGTTTTTTTAATCTTCGAGAAACAATTCCGAAATCCCTGTCACAGGGTAAAAAACTGTGACCCCTCACAGGAAAATAATGTTGATTTTTTTAAATCTGCCAGAGTCTGTCAGGAAAAGCATGTACCTCATGAGAGCCTGATTTTTGTTCTGGGCTGAGCAGTTGTCGGAAAACAGCCGCAGTTCTGTAAACTTTTCTGGAATGTGCTTTAAGTAGTCATGCAAAAATGAACATACTTCGTTAGGTCCTTTCCTTGCTTCACCTTCATGGTATACGTAGAAAAAACTGGTTTTAGCCTTAATATTGGAGATGGCGAAGACGTTTACAGTCAATTGGCGAAGATAAAGAGTTCTTGAACAGGGACTTTGGGCAAAGAAATGTTTTGCATAAAATCGAATGCTAAAGATAAAACATTATCTTCATTCTTTCCATCATCAGATGCTTCGTGTTTTAAGGCTGAATAAAATTTTCTACTTTTGCGTTTATGAACCATTAGTTCAGCCACTGCAGCACGTTTAGCAACTTCATTTAAATGGGGTGACTTTATTTTTAAGTTAAGTTGTTCACAAGTGCAGCATGTGTCAACTTGGGGCCTTCCAAATCTATAATTAAAATTCTCTTCAAAAAAGATCGGTAAAAAGAATAGCTAACTTTCTTATGCGGATATTTTTCACAGTACAACTTATGCATTATTTTTAAATTCAGGTCGGAGCTCAAATAACAAATTTTTTTCCCAGAGTAATGCGATTCTTTTAGTGGAAATGAGTCAATGTGTTCTCGGACCTTTATTTTGACAGCCGTAGGTAGGCTATAGCTAATAGACCTCTCCCTTTTGTCTTCTGGGGTTTTCCCTCTTTGCTTGAGTTCTCTTATTCTTCTGACACGCTTTGTAGTAATATCCATCACCGATGTGAAAGCTTTCAGACATACTTCAACTCGTCTACAGCCGTGCAGTAAGTGGTACTTGAAACTTGCTGTGTTTAATCTAGGAGAGTCCTTTCTTGGGCGTCGTTTCTTGATAGAATGAACATCTATGAGTCCTTGGATAAACAGATCTTGCTTATTCTTACTTTCCATATCATAAAACTTGGTGAATATATCCATGCAATTATTTTCACCAAGAGTCTCCAAACATTTCTTTTTACACCTATTATATGCAAAAAAGGAAAAACAATATTAGAAGCTAAAGTTTAAAAAATAATTGTTTTATTACTTACCCGCAAGATATTCCTGGCTTTTTGCTTTGTACGGTATTCCCTTTATGGTTAACGTATGATTTGCCTTTACTTCTCGCATCCTTGATTTTGTTTCTTGTGTATTTGCTTGGATCACGTTTTCTTTTGCGTGAATTACGTTCTTCAGCTAACACTGTCTGCCTCACTCTCACTTTCGCTCATATTCATTATATTTATTGCAATAAATTATAAGAAAATTGTATTAAAAATCATGTAAACAACAACTTTCAATACGACAGGTTCAATACTAACCTAAAAATCAAAGTAACACGCAACGTTACCGGCGCAATTTTGTTAAAGCGGCATAAGTCACAGACTGATGCCGTTTAAACAAACTCCGCATTTTTAGCGCGGCCATAATAATCTCGTAAATGAAAGCACTGATGCCATTTTAACAAGAAACGATAGTTAGACCAATGCCGGGTTCGAAAAAAATAATAACTGAAAAATGGTTGTTTGGTGACTAATGCCCCTTTAACAAATGATGTAGATGTAAATGTAACCGTTTTTTAGGTAGCAAACGTGTAGTATGTAAGTTTTGTGTATCGTCCATTGTTGACAAATGGTTTAATTTTTCATCATTACTATGATTTATCTCAGAATTTTCATGCTTAATGTTGGGTTGTTGTTGAAGTATTTTTCGGTATTATAAGTTTTGTTTCTATATTTTTTAGGTGTTTAGTGATCGGGGAAAATAAATCTTCATGAACAATTTCACCCTGCTTCAATAAGTCCAACTTTTGTTTAAGTACTTTACGTTGAGCTATAAGTTTTTGTTTAATTTCTTTTTCAGCAACGTCCATGATTCAAATGCTTGCTAATAACACCAAACATATAATGGTAAATAGCAATATGTTATAGGTATATATATTTATCAAAACAGCATCGGTATCGCCCTTCATCAATTTTACAATCCTTAAAAATTGCTAAAAACTGGTATGGTTTGTTCCAACATAAACCGCACAAGGTTTTAAAACAATCAAATGTCATATCTGTTCCTACGTGATCACTATAGACATGTCGTAAGTTGACGTCATCTTGCTTAAATAAAATTAATGCATTTGCGTTATCTCTAATTAAATGCTTTGGTATTTTTGCATAGGTTTGAGATAGATAAAAACAATCGATGTGATTATGACGACCCATGCTAAAATACTCACGAATAACTTGCTGTTTATCACATGCAACGTCATCGAAAATAAAAATAGAATGTGGTTTAGCCTCTGAAGGTGGTAATATCTGTTCGCTATTGTTAAAAGCGAAATATCCTATCCCCTTAATAGGTTTAAGCAACCTATTAAGATATAAATATTTTGGTTGATACAACGACTTTGAATATAAATATACATTTTTAAATTTAAGTCCATTGGGATGTTCGATTAGGGAAAGCATTACATTAGTTTTTCCACAATTTGAAGGACCAACGATTATGCATCGGATTGAAGATGGTAGGAGGATGCTGTGCTTACTCTTTGAACTTTCTTCCACATCATGATTTTTAATAGGTAACTTAGCACGCTGTGAAATAATTTTAACACTTTTGTCTATCAGTTTCGTTGTCATTGTTTTTTATTTTACGTACTGCTGTCTGTAACAGGTAAAATAATACTATTTATTGGAGTGCATTGCTTCTAAATTTATTCACTTTGTCTAAAGACGTTCCAGAGTAAAGATGAAATTTTATCCTGATGCTAGTAATGTGATTGAGGGAGAAGGTCTCATGAATACTATTATAAACAAATTACCTGTTGAGTTACATTTACCTGGGTACAATTATTGTGGTCCTGGTACAAAGTTGGAAGAGAGATTAGCGCGAGGTGACAGAGGTATTAATGAGTTAGATGAGGCTTGTAAAGAACATGACATTGCATATGCGAAAATCAAGATTTAAAAGTGCGTCATTCAGCCGATAAAGTGTTAGCTAAAAAAGCTATGAGTCGAGTAAGAGCAAACAATGCAAGATTAAGTGAAAAAATGGCAGCATTAGGTGTAGCTGGTGCCATGAAAGCTAAAATTAAATTGGGAATGGGTATTGGAAAAACTAGATATAACGTTTCGATGGTTCGTCAATGTACTAAAGCTTTAAAACAAAGTATTAAATTATTACAAAATGCACTAGTAGTTTCGGAAAAGGCTTTACAAACGATTGAACAACCGATGGTAAACCAAAGTAACCAAAAACCTAGTAAAGTAAAAATTCTCAAAAACAACATGAATCAATATTCAAAATAAGTATGAAAAGGAAATTCAGATGAAAATTGATGAAAAAAAGAAAAAGAAAAGGATACACCTACGAGGCGTAAGAGAAAATTAGATTTAGAAATAGTAGAACCAACAGTAAAATTAAACAAATTTAATGAACAACCACGACAACCTACTAAAAGAAAACTTGATACTGATAATGACATTTATAGTGAAAATGAAACATCTAAAAAAATAAAACATGATAACACTCCCGACCATGAATCTCATGGTATTAAAAGAAGACATGATGAAGACAATAATGATAACAATACGGATTGGCCTGAAGGTTTATCTGAATTTCTAACTCCAAAGAGACAAAAACTATAAAGGGTTAGTGCTTCATCTTTATAATTCAGTATTTATGTTACAGTTTAAGGGTACGGAAGTTTTTCTATTTGTATAACAAAGTATGACCCAAAAAAGAACCAATAAAAATACAAAACGTAAAGATGGAAATCGAAGAAGAAAAAAGCAAAAACAACAACAAAACCACGTAAAACAAGTAAAAGGCGTGGTAAAACACTTAGTTTCAAAGAGGCAACTAAACAAATTAAAAATAGTATACTAAAAACAAACCAAGAGACCTAAATGGAGCACTAAAGATTGCAATACAAAAGGCTAACACACTCAAGAATAAAGTAAGACCTTCCCGTATCATTACGATCCCAAAGCAAGGTGGATTTTTACCACTTATTCCTATATTTGCAGGACTAAGTGCCTTAGGGGCTCTCACTGGTTCAGCTGCAGGTATTGCAAAGGCCGTTAACGAGGCAAAATCGGCAGCTGAACAACTGAAGGAAGCTCAACGTCATAACAAATCAATGGAAGCAATAGCTCTAGGCAAAGGTTTATGTCTTAAGCCACACAAAAAAGGACTAGGTCTTTTTACGACCACCGAACTATCAAAACAACTACCCATAAAACTACCAATGCGACCACTAACAAATATTGAATTAAATAATTATATAAAAAGTTAAGAGTACGTAATTTTAGAGGTGTTTTTATGAAAGATGCCTTACCGAAAAAAATACGAAAAATAGAATCGGGTATTGTTAATTAATAATAGTGTGGACCAGGTTGTTTATATTTATTAGTTATTTTGATAGCTCTCTGGTAATCCATGTCTACCCTACAGAATTAGTTAATTACTTCTATTCAAGTGGCCCCTGTAATATTCTGTACAATTACGATTCCTATCAATCTTATAACAGTGTAAATTGTGGTCATTTATGTTTATCTTTCTTATATTGTACTTAAAGCAGTATATATATTAAATAAAACATATAAAAAAGCTTAGTTATTATTTATTTCTTCTTAAGTTAACATCATGTCCTTCACCTTTACCCTGTCTGGTCGAACCTCGCTGTTGTCAACCAAGATTTATCCACCTATAGTATTAAATGAAAATGAAAATTATGTTTTGGGTTTAATAAATTTTGAAAGTTACAATTCTATACCCAATATAGATAGTACAAATAATAAATTTTATTTCAATAATGAGATTATAACAATTCCTGAGGGTTCTTATGACATTAAGGATATTAACAACTACTTGGTAGAACATATTGAGGATAGTTTAAAGGAAAAGCCAGGCACAGAAGAAGAAAACCATATCTAGTTATTAAAGCAAATTACAATACATTAAAATGTGAAATAAAGAGTAATTTAGAGATTAACTTTTCTAAACCACGTAACATAGGGTCAGTGCTGGGTTTTAAGAAAGAAAGCTTGAAAAAATAAAAAACATACATCAGATCGACCTATAAATATTTTTAAAGTAAACACAATCTGTGTTGAGTGTAATTTAGTGACAAATTCGTTTCACAATGGCAAAGTAGTTCACGTAATTCACATGTTTTATCCCTCCTCATTACCCGGTACAAAAATCATTGAAAATCCATTAAATGTTATCTATCTACCAACTAACACACGGTATATTGATGAAATAATCCTTAAAATAACCGATCAAGATGGAAATATCATCAATTTTAGAGAAGAAGTACTTCTCAATCATGTAATGGTAGTTTAACGCAACAAAAACACAACAAGAAAAGGTATAAAAATAAACCAAATATTGAAGAAAGGAGTAGTAGTACTTCAAAGCTAAAAGAGTTAACACCTGCAAATAAGGAATTTTTGCTCTCATTAGGATTTCAACTGAAAAAATAAAAGTCAAGATTCCAAAGCTTAAAAAGTTTTGGTCTAATTTTAAGCTAGTTGTAAGGATCAATTTTAGAAGACTCCTTTTATTTATAAGGTGTAACTGTCAACTTGATACTTTCAAAGTTGAGGAGAAATATGAGTTTTAATATATTAAATGTTGGTGAAAGTGTCTATTCTGACACTTCAATAGTAAACAATGAATATCACACCCATCAGCCCTATGCATCAACAACATTTAACAATAATGACGAGATAAGGATTCCTATACAGACTCAAGATCTTTATACGTTACCCGGTCAAAGTTTTTGTATATTGAGGGTAAAGTCTTAAATGACAAGAATGAAGCAAGTAAACATGTAAGTTTTGTTAACAATGGTATTGCATATTTGTTTGATGAAATTCGCTATGAACTTGGAGGTGTAGTAGTGGATCGTGTAAGAAACCCAGGTGTAACCTCAACAATAAAAGGTTACGTGTCCTTTACCACCAATGAAATACAACGATTACAGAATGCAGGATGGGCAATTAATGAAAATCCAAATATACTTGATGATAACGGAAATTTTAACATATGTCTACCTTTACGTACCCTATTAGGATTTGCACGTGAGTACTCGCGTGGGGTATTAAGGTACCCCAACTTGTTTTTGTGTTTTTGAATAAAAAAAACAATATATTGCAACTTTTCCATCAAAAATATATTCAAACAATTTTCCTAATGCTTTTATAACAAAACAAAAAATATTTTCTTATAGAAAAACGCTAACAAAATATTTATATAAAAACTAAGTACATTATCAGGTTTCTGAAGTTATAATCTACCAAAAGCATTTAATCACTGTCACAATCAGTTTCTAATTCTCTGCCAAGGCAATTATTGCATACAAAGTTTTGGTGAATTTTACATATCCACTTATCGCATTTTACGCAAGTAATTGGCGTTTTTCTATCAGCTGATCTAGGACATATATCGCACCTACCCTTTCCAAGTTTTGGTTTCTTTGTAGTAGTCTTGTCTGGTGCTAGAGTAGATTCCTCAACATTAAGTAGAATCATAGCCCTTTTCTTTATGTTTCTTGGAATATTATGCATATATATTCTTTTCATTATTTGTGGTCGCACTAACTCTGCAGCTAATTCTTGCAAGAAATGTTCTCTGTTTGGTTTTTCAAAATTATTATTCATAGCAAATACACAAAGTGCGTTAATACCGGCAATATTCAGGATGTCAAAAAAACTGTCAGAGGCCAACGTCGACTATTTCTAGCCACGTCATACTGGGCACAAAGTTTGTCTACGACATCCACTCCAGATTTAGTTCTGTTATATTCTAGTATTATTTCCGGCTTCAAGCATTCCCTATCGACCTCGTCATCGTGGTGCATTGATGAAATTAGTAATACATTTTTACCCTTTTTTGGGACGTAAGACACCAAGGTAATGTTTGATTGGAAAGCAAACATACTACTTTGCTCTGGTCTAGAAGCAGTCTGTGTGAATTGTAATGGAATTTCTTTTTTGTTTTTCCTGAGCGTGCCAACCATAGTCAACTTATCTTTCAATAAGTCCCTAGCAAGAGGTAAACTGGAAAACCAATTATCCATCGTAATATTACGACCTGTACCTTTTAGAGGCTCAACTAATCTTTTTACAACATCTCCTGGACTGTTACTCAAACAATATGGTCCGTTGGGTTGTTTACCTGCATATATTTCTAGCTTGCATGTATACATTGTTTTTACATCGACTAATGCAAATATTTTAATTCCATATTTGCTGGGCTTATTAGGGATATATTGCCTGAAGGCGCATCTTCCTCGAAAGGCCACCAGTTGTTCATCGATTGTTAGAAAAGCACTTGGTATCACTGAAGACTGGCAATTGTTCACAAATCGTTCAAAGATGTCCCTAATTGCTGCCAGCTTGTCATAAATACGTCGATCCTCCCTAGTATTTACATCATCAAACCTGATACATCTACACAGGAATCTAAAGCGATTATAACTCATTGTTATATATATGTTTTCAATTCCATTACCCTTTGTGTTCCATAATGTTCGAATATTCTGCCTCCCGGATTTCAAAGATCCCGCCAAATAAAGTATTCCTATAAAAGATCTTAGCTCACATACGTCAGTCACTCGAGCATCACGTTCTCTATCGAAATTTGCTTGAACCTTTGCAATGTATAAATTAGTACATTCCACAACGATTTCAATAATTGAGTCATCAATGAATTGGCTAAAACAGTCTACAGATGATTTAGCATTTTTTGCGTTGCCTACTGGCCCTGGAACTTTCAATATAAGATTATGAGCCTTTGTTCTCGATGTGGGTGGTATCATCTTATTCCATTTAGTTTCTTTGTCTTTTCCCAAGAAATATGGACCAATATTTTTTACAGAATCTACTACACTTACATTGGAAACATCAGCTTCATCTTCGGACTCTGCTTCTTGCTCTGTATCTGAATATTCATCTTGTACTTCCAAGTTATCTCGCTTCTTGCTCCGATGGATCATCTTCACCATAAACTTCTTCGTCTTCATTCTCTGTAATTTCATCATACCATTTCAGCCATTGCTGAGGGTCTTTACTTGGTTTTGCCATAATTTTACCTGTAATAAAACCTATAAATTGCAACAAACTTCAAAAATCAAACAAAAATACACTTACTTTTTTGTTACTCCGATACTCGCGAGGGGTATCTAAATACCCCAATCAAGTTTCGACTAGTATTTTACGCGCACCGTAAACTCGACCGCAGCCTACTCTTAACACAAGCTTGTGCGTACTACACTCGAAGAATAGATGAAGCTGTGTGCTGATTGTCATTTCCTCCACTCCACTATACCCAGAAATATTCCTAGTGGGGTATTTAGATACCCCGCGCGATGAATGTCAATCAAGAATTAATTCTAATTAGAAGCAATTCAGATAGCAATGCTCTTATTCAAACTACAGCACCATTAACGGCTGAAGAATATAAAGTTAAATTAAGTAAAATTGTATGGAAAATACCGCATGTAATGGTCTCCGATGTTGAGAAGTTACGTTTGTTTAAAAGTCTTGAACTTAATCGTGACTTAAATATACCATTTCGTGGTTGGGAGTTACATGAATATCCAGTATTACAGGAGACAATGAGACATACATGGGCTGTAAAAAGTACTGCTCTTATTGCTCGACCTCGTTTCCTTATTTTTGCTCTTTCAAGCAACAGAAAAAACAAAATTGATAAAAATATGAGTGTATTTGACCATGGTAATTTATCAAACTTTAAACTCTTTTAAATTCAGACATGTATCCTTATGACACTCTAAATCTTAATTTTGATACTAAACAATGGGCTTTACTATATGAAATGTATGCACAATTTCAACGAAGCTTTTACTACAAACGTCATGGGGAGCCCTGCTACGAACCTATAAAATTCCACGGAGTATGTCCATTTGTGGTAGTTGACTGTTCGCGTCAGAACGAAGCACTTAAAACTGGAGCAATAGATATTCGCTTGGAATTTGAAACAACTAAAAATATACCCAAAAATACTACAGCCTATTGTCTTATACTACACGATCGTTTGGTCAAATACAACCCCTTAACTAATATTGTAAAATCAATTGCCTAATAATTTTAATAAAAACAGAAAAAAATGTTTATCGTGGACGTGCAAGGATTTCAATATAAAAGGAGTGACTTTATTTGTAAGGAACTGACCATTGTTGATGTCAATACTGGTGAAGTTTTTCATACTATGGTAAATTATCCACATCCAATGGAATGGTTCAGCGAGCAAATTCAAAACAGAATGCAATGGCTTACCAATAATATTCATGGACTTGAATGGGACTATTCTAGTTTTAAATTTATATCTTATGAACAAATTTCTAGTTATATAAAAAATATTGTTAAAAATGAGATAATTTTCGTTAAAGGATATGATAAAAAAATTTGGCTAACTAAATTTCTTAACAATCAAATAGAGGAATTTTTATTTATAGGGTGTCCAAATTTAAATAAATTAAAGAGATTAGAATGTAGCAACGAAGATTTTCATTGTAAAAATCATAATAATATTAGTAGGTGTTCAAAAGAAAATGCTTTATTATTGTATAATTGGTATATAAATAAAACAAATTAAACTTATTTAAATCTTTTATTTAAATATCTATACCTGTCTACTTACCTCATCAGTTTCCCCTTACATTTAGGACAGTTGCTTCCGTGTTGGTACTGGCATTTTTAATTATAATGATATGTTTCCAATAAAAACTTACATTTTATATCATTAACAGCTTTATCTATAAGGTTTAATTTCACATTTCCTTTCCTATTTACTCTTTTTAACTAAGTGTAAACACAGAGCAGACACAATTTACATACTCAAATATAGAATACACAATTTAATGTAATAAACTAATAATATAAAAGAATAAAAATTAGTAGTGCTTTTATTTATTTATTTAAAATATTATTATATTCTCCTATCTCGAATCTCCGGCCAGGTATGCAATGAAAAGTTCAGCATTTTCAAAGAGATGTCTTGGGCTAGCCATTACATTGGTTAATTCGTCCAGTGGAAGGTTGGGAATTTCTCGATTAAATGTTACTTCATGGGGAACTGTTTGCCAACATTTGTGACATTGTTGTAATGTGGTCTGTCTAGGATATATTAACAAAGTCTGCATGGATACAAATCCAAAGTTCTAGTGGACTGACAACGTAAACACTTAACTGTCTTTCGAAGAATAATAGCTTTGGACACACCGAACAATTTGGAGCACGAGAGAAACCATTATAGTTGTTCATGTTAAGCTAGTTAAACTAAGACTAATAAACAACTATTTAAATTCATACACTAGATACCATGTTTACTTTATGTATACAAGTTTGCCCTTTCTTATCTGCAATTGACTTTTTGGTTAAAATAATGTTGGTTGTTCTTTTCTGAATTCGAAATATTGCCATTTTCGACATTTATTACAATACTCATACCTACGAATAGAAGGTGGAGGTAATATGAACCCACATTTTATATGTACACTTTTCACATCTGTATTCAGCCATAACTTATAGATGACTAACTTAGTCTAATTTTAAAACATCTACATAGGTTTAACCTATTTATTTAAAATGTTATTATAAAAATACCATTATTATTATTTAATATGAGACACTGGATACTGTTTGATTTATCTACATGAGTTTAACCTTTAATCTGACCTTTCTTATTTACATCAGAGTAATAAACAATTATTTCAATTTATACACTGGATATTGTTTGCTTTATCTACATGAATTTAACCTTTCTTATCTTCAATTTGACTTTTCTTTTACGTCCAAAAACTAATATGAATAATAATAAGCTTACAGGGTGGACACAATTTACATTCTCAAATATAGAATACACAATTTTTTCCAACTTGATCAACCCGGTTCTTTTACACCTAAGGTCTTTTGGTTAAAAGCCTCTAGTGAACATACATCATTGTCTACCACTTCTTCAACACAGGTAATTCTTTAGGCTACACCTGCACAGGTAATAAGAGACTCAGGTGACAAAGGCACGCCGTCACGCTTCAATACCTTTTTAACAGCCTCTGGAATTCTTCAGCTATTACGTCACTTCTTCAGGTTAAAAAGTGTCTGAAGACCTGAAAAAAATCCTGAAATGCTGAAGAATGGTCTCTCTGGATGGTAGAGGCCAGACATAAGCAAGATCGGGGATAGCTCATGTCAGGACGTGAGGGTGTGAGATTACGATTTGGTGATTCCGTTCAAAGTGTGGCATAATATCAGCTGATGACAGAGTCGTGTCTTGTCGAAGCTTTGTTTGGTAAAAACTGTGGAAATTTGCCATTTTCATTTTGGTTGTATATTTTGCAAGGATTTCAGTTGTTAATGTTTTTGGTTAGTTTAGAGACTTCACATATTATTGGGTCGGACTCGTTTTATTTTAGGATTTTGATAGTGGTTAGTCGAATAGTTTTAGTCATTCAGTGTTTTTATATACATATGATACAGATGAGTGTCCGCTAATTAATGGTACACAGAAAAACCACAGATTTCTTATGCGAAAATACCCATTTAGGATTTAAACAAACATACCTATATCCAAAAGTTAATGATAAGGAAGATACGGGTGTTAAAGGGATATAAATATTTTTATTCATGCATTTCGATAATTTCTGATATGTTTTAAACATTTTAATAAAACTCGGTATCCAGGAGTTTTTAGATATCAGCTATTTATATCTGCGCAGTTGTAATTATAGCTAATACGATGTTATTGAAGGTACATACTTTCGGGTGCACTGAACAACTAAAACGTGAATACCTTAAAAACGGTTGTCAAGACCGATTCTTACTAAGTATACCTTTTTTGTGCAGAAAGCATAGAGAAGCTTACTAGTTTACATACATACAGAGTAGTAACAAAAATTGGGTAGTTTTAGAGAATTTTAAATAGTGTACCCATCGCCCTCTAGTCTACACACAAAAATTAATATTCGATCTGAAAAGCTAATGTTTAAAAACCCCTAGATACCGTTTTTATTAAGATATTTAAAAAGGGGGAACAATTATCGAAATAAATTTACTTTTTCTTTTACTATGACACCCCCAGTATCTTCCTTATTATAAACTTTTGGATATTAGGTATGTTTGGTTAAATCTTAATATTTTGGCATAAGGAATCTGTGGTTTTTCTGTGTACCATTCATTAGCGGACACCCTGTATACAAAGTTTTTAAAATGGTTTTGACTTACGGAACCATGGAAAATGTTTTGCTCTGCCAGGTAGCTCATCGTCCTGTTGTCTTACATGGAGACACATGGCACCCTGACTCTGAAAATAAAAATCATTTTTATCTATCAGCTTTAGTTTTGGAGATATGACATATGTGTAATTTCGTAGAAAAATTAAAAAAATTAATACCATAAAAAATATTTAATTTTTAAAAGCAGCCAAAAAAGATCTTTTTAATGATTTTTTCGCATGAGATACTTGTGGTAGGTCTCGTTTCAAACTCCAGCAATAGTCCGCCATCAAATGCACATCCCATCTGCCCTTATATCGTTCCTCTATGGTGCGAATTTCTTGATGAAATCTTTCTCCTTGTTCATCACTAAAGTGGCCAAGATTTTCAGGAAACTGGTCCAGATGAGAGTGTAAATAATGAAGTTTTACGCTCATGTTGCAGCCAAGATCTTTCAGACATATTAACATATGTTGGACCAAGTCTTGGTAGTTTGGTGCTTTAGTATTACCAAGAAAATTTTTCATAACTGACACAAACGACTTCCATGCTTTGGACTCTTTTTCGTTCATTGTTTTAACAAAATTTTCATCATTAACTAGTAAACGTATTTGTGGTCCATTAAATATTCCAGCCTTCAATTTTTCTGTAGTTAGACCAGGAAATTTCTGTGCTATATACTCAAAACATTCACCTTCTGTATCAAGCGCCTTGACAAACTGCTTCATTATACCAAGTTTTATATGCAGTGGTGGCAAAATAATGCGATCTTTATTAACAAGAGGAGAATGTATTATATTGTGTTTTCCAGGCACTAGTTTTCTCTTGAAGGCCACTTTTTCCGAGTCCAATGATGTTCTTTATCTCTACTATCCCAAAGACAAATAAAACATGGATACTTCGTAAACCCACTTTGCTGTCCTAGAAGAAAATTTACCATTTTAAAATCCACACATATTTGCCAGTTATGTTCATGGTATTTGATTTTCTCTATAACAGAAGAAATATTTTCATAAGCTTCTTTTAATGTCTTGGAATATGCAATTGGGATAGAACCGAATTTATTGCCGTTGTGTAACAAAACACATTTCAAACTTCTTTGACTGCTGTCTATAAAAAGACGCCAATCATGTGGATTATACTGTTGTAAGCCCATGTTATTCATTAAAGCTTTGACATCTTGACAAAATACTAAATCATTTTCTTGTGAAAAATATTTTAACATATCCTTTTCGCGCGTACGGTATATCGTGACTTTAGTATTGGGTGCAAGTAACTGCTTTTCTTTCAGTCGAGAGGCGAGCAACTCGGACTGTTCTTTTGTCAAATTAAGATCTCTTATTAAATCATTCAACTCATTTTGGTTAAAAAGTTCGTTGGTCGGCACATTGGGGATAAAATCAGGATCATTTGACTTATCATCGTCTATTATGTCGTCTGTTTCCATTTGGCAAGAAGCTGCTGTAGATGTCGAAGGTAAAACTGGTGGTATAGACTCTTGAGCTGGAATAGGTAACAAAGTTGGTCGTTTAGCAGATTCTAAATCAGGGTACATCCATTTACTGCGGTTATTTGAATTTATGCCGTTTACATTAACGGCGCAAAAATAACAATCATCATGATGGTTTTTCGGTTCTCGCCATATCATGGGAGTTTTAAACTTCAGGGAACTTCTTTTTCCACTTGCCCATTGTCGCAAACTAACGACGCAATTTTGACAAACAGTTTTAGGCACCCACGGTTTGTCCAAATTACACACTTGTATCTTAAAATAGTCAGTGTACGCGGTTTTTACGAAATCTGTTACCGATTTTCTATAATTTTTAAAAACATATTCACCACAAATAAAGCAAAAACACTTTGGATCGTTTAAACAACGTCTACTTGATGCAGACATTGCTATAATTTTATCTAAACTGATATTAACACTGTATTTCACTAGTAAATGTGTGCTATATCCTCACATAAAATACCAAAAAGCTGTGTACAGAAATTAAAAGCTGATAGATAAAAACGGCTGGTAGATTTAAATTCACTGTATCAAAAGATGAAAGAAAAGTGAAAAAAACTTCCGGAAAATTTTAAAAAGTAAAATTTTGATTAAGGGTGGATAGGTAGCATATCTTAGAAAGTAATAGTCCTAGGACAATTTAAAAAAATCCCATTAAGGAAATTGACCATTGGAAATGGCTGGAAAATATTTTTGAAGTTCCTGACAGTACCGCTAGGGGCGTAGTAGCTATAGTCGTATCTAAAACTGCATTTTTCTTGAAATAAGCCCCATATACGTGGTTTTGCTGCAAGTATTCTTTATCTTTACTGATTTTTCACTTTTTATTCTAGGGCGTAAAATAAGGGCGGTAGGAAAGGGAGAAATTTTATGAAATAAAAATGTCTATAACTTTGGTTTCCCTAACCAAATTTAGCAAATTAGGTTTCGTTTAAAAAAGGAAGCTTTGGTGATTGAGAAGAAAGCTAACATCGTCCATTCTGTCTTTTGCTGCGCCCGCTAGAGGGCGTTATTTATCGAGTTTGAGGTTTTCTAAATTTTTCTTTAAAATTTTAAATGGGATACTGTAATTATTTTTCTAAAAACCAATAAATTAAATTTGCTACAAAAAATCAAAAACCGCTTGTCAATATCTTTATTCGTTCAAAAGTTATTGCCAAAGAACGCGTTTTACTAAATTCGTAAATAAAACAATTGAATTTTAAAATTTATGAAATCAAATATGCCATGTCAAACAAAAAATGTTGTTAAACTTTGTTTTATTTATAATTTAGTTATAAAAATAAAATAATAAAAAGACCTAAAAATGTAATAATAATAATATATAAAATATCGTATTTTTTCTGCCATTTTGCGTACCTCCCTTCACTCTTTATTTCGGTTTTTGTTTAAGGGTTTTAAGTTTAAGTCGAATTAATGTAAAAGATTTTGTTAAAGTGTGGTCAAATGCCAATTAACAATAATATAAATAAATAAATTAATTAATTATTTATTTAATTAATATTTCAAAAATACTGACTAAAATATTTGATGCTGTCTTTTACTTTCATACCACAGAAAAGCTCCGAAAAATAAATCTAGTTTACTGTAAAACAAATGAATAAGTTTACATGGAGACAAAGAACATAAATAACTGTCAAATAGTTTACTAATGTAAATAGTTACTAAGTAATTATTATTTTTTTGTAAAATTATTCAAATCAGTTATTTGATTTTTTTCTAAAAAATGGCATATACTAATGCAGAGGCGTACGATATGCTTGCAGTATATTTTCAAAGTTTTGAAAATGCAGCTTTTGCAGAACGAGAGTACGCTGCAAGATTTCCGCAAAGAAGACACTACAGCAGAAAAGTGTTTCGGCGTTTAGCAATGCGCTTACGTGAAACGGGTAGTGTTCGGGTTATTCCCGTTCGTATTAGAAGAGACCGGTTAGAAACGAAGACAATATTATAAACGTTCTTGCCTACGTGGAAGCGGATGCCTCAAGCAAAAACCAAGTAAGTGACAAAAAGTTGTTTTTGAGAAAAACGACTTTTTAATTTTTTTATCGCCTCTTAATATTTATTAACATATCGAGACTAAATTATGACCAAAGCAAACAGGCGACTGTCTTTTTATTTTGATAAAAGTTTGAATAAAAAGAAATATATTTTAAGGGATTGGCATCAAAAAAACTGTTCTTTCATGGGTATTCTGACTTAAAAAATATAAATCGTTTGTGCAAAAACCAAGTAAGTGCACTTGCTTTGTTTTTGAAAATTAAAAAAAATAAGTCACTTTACGAATGTCACAAAGTAAAGGCTTTTGCTTTGTTTTTAAAAATTTTCAAATTTGATTTGATTTGACTCTTATGGTACATAAATTATATACATTGTATAATATACTTAAAGGGTAATAAAATTAGTTAAAAAATTTAAGAACCAATTTTTTAATTTTGTTCAATAAGTACAAAATACCCTAAAAGCTAGTTTTTAAACACTTATTAACTATAAATACGAAATACTCTACAACAGTTTTTAAATAGGTACTTATTAACTATCATCTGGTACTTCATTAGTGTCCCTTTTAGAAACCAAATCAGGTGACGAATTCGAATCAGGCATATTTTGCCAAAAGAGTTGCCGATTTTCTGGCATGAGTGGAACCAATTCACTCAAAATTTTTTCTTTCTTAGTTGAGTTTATACCACGTACTGGTAATATATTTGGTACCGAACTAATTATGTGTTTTTTGCAAGAAATCAAGTTCTTGGTATTCTTCTTGTTCAAAATCTAGTTTGTACAAAATGGTTTGTTTTCCTTTTATAAAACAAACCTCTACTATCTTTGTTAATAAAAAACCTCTTAACTGATCATTCGTGTTTTTGGTGTACGCTTCTTACTTTTCCACGCATGAAACTCGGAAAGTATCCTGCTTTAAAGCAGACTCCATTATGCGCTTTATGCGCGAAGACAAAATCGAAGACGCCGACATTATGTTCTCTCTTCGAGCGCAGGCTGTAAGTCGACTGCGGCGTGTTAAGAAAAGTTTAATCTTGTCATGTCTCTTACTTGGTTGCTACTGTGGGTGGGGAGGCCATTTCACGCAAAATAAAACAAATTCACCAAGGAAAAACACAGTAAGTCAATTTCGTTAGCAAAAACCAATTAAGTGGCAAGTTAGATAATTGGTTTTGCTTGGTCAATTAAACTTGCTTTGTTTTTGCGTGGTAATTTGGAAAAAATTGGCGATTTGCGAAAATTGCCCATGCTCATATCTTCTGTATTTAGTAACCGATTTTTGTTTTTAAATTGCAAAATATGCGTCAAGACTTCAATAACCCAAATAGCGGAAAATCTCTATTTTGATCAAAATGTCACTTACTTGGTTTTGCTTGAGGCAGCCGCGAGAAAATTTCGTTAGACTTACGGAGCCCACAGACGTGCAGGTGTACCCACGGTCTACCGTGGGTATACCCACAGTCTGCCACAGTAGACCTGTACAGTTTTTATTCAGGTAGACCTGAGTGTGTGTGGGCAAAACTGTACAGTTTTTAACCTGTTCAGGCGACCGAAGTAAAATCAAAAATACCCCTTTGTAGCCGCCACAGACACGCAGGTCGACCGTAGAGGTTGTAAAGTTTTTTTAACCTGTTTATTTTAAAGGCGACTGAAGCCGGCATCCTTTGTGAACTCGAGGGTGAACTGGTTTATTTGTAATTGAAAAAATACATAGTTATTGATTATGGCAGCAGAATTTTTAAACAATGCAAAACATTTTTTGGGTTGTTTTTTTAATTAAAAAAGAATAAACTATAGGTAAACTCCATTTAATAACTTAATGATTATAAATATAATTTAAATGTAATAAAAAATACTAAAATTAAATAAATGTAATATACAAGGTGTCCCATAAATAAAAGCTTGTGTGTGCGCAGTTTTCTCTCCGGTAGTCCGGAGTGCATATAGGGTGTTTCCCAATTTACGGTAAAAAATTAAAGGTTGTTTTGTAAGATAATAAAATTGAAAGTTGAGATTATACTCCCAACTCGGACCTATACTTAAAAAGGTAAAAGTTATTATTTTGTTTTATTAATTATAGACTTTACCATAACTTTTTAGCCAACCAATAGCGGTTTTTTTGTTTCAAATATATAAAAAAGTGTTTGAACGACAACAGATGGGGAAAGGTCGCTTCTTATTCGGATCTTACACTAATTGCATATCACTATGTGAAAGTAATAACAAATTTTAAAGAAAATAACAATAACATTTAAACTAACGACTTTTAATGAATCAGGTGTCTTTTAAATTTTTCAATGTCTTTGGGTTTCCAGAGGCAAGTAATTAGGTTAATTTTATTTTCGTTTTCTTAAAAAGTAAGTGAGATCAAAAAAAAACTTAATGACAAAACAAATGTATTTTTTAAGCAAAGAAAATATGAATATAGAAGACAGCCCAATCGAAACCGAATGAGGAATATGTAAGATAATAATAAAACTCTAAATATTTTTAAAAATTTCAACACCCTGTATTTTGAAAATAATGTTATTTTGGGCCTTTACAGTGTGTCCACGAATGGACTTTTAACTCTACCTCTAAAATTTTTTATTTTTATTATTACGAAACAAAAAATCTTTGTCTAAAAGCTAAAAGCCATATTAAAAAATGCCCTATGATATACAGGGTGGTTCAAAATCGCAAAAATAAATTTTTAAAAATCAAAAAAAATTGAAAAATATATTTGGAAACTACCTAATACAAAAGCATTAAAAAGTAAGTTTTATACATTTTTATCATTTATGATTACTCAGGAAAATTAAGTATTAACTAAAATAATCTTCACATATGCAAACATTATTAAGTTAGGTTAAAATACTTATAATAATTTCTCACACTCTTATTTCGCTAATAGGAACATGACCCCGTAATTCCAAGAAGCTAAATCAGCATAATTGCGAAACGTGCTGTTTGCCGTGGGAACAATGCTGACTTAGCAACTATTTTAGTATAAATAGACTAAGATTTGTGTTTTAGAGTTAGTATAGTTATTAGCCGTTACTATGTCGGTTTGAATTTTAAGTGTATTTTGTAAAATTAGTTTAGTAGTGAAAATAAAGTTTTTTAAAAAAGTAATTTGTGAAGTTAACTAGATAAAAATTGGCGCAGTCGGTAGGATTCGTCAACGTCAGCGAGAAAGAAGAAATAATTCAACTGTTGGCGGCGGATTCTCATCCCTTAACGAAAAAGAACCTCACGGCACCCTCACTCAAAGATAGTTGTGGAAGGAACACCTGGTGAAGCCCCTGACAGCTAGCCTGCGAGAACAAGAGCCGATGCTTTTACTTGTTTTGTAAGTATAACATTGATCATCACGTGTTTATTTATTGTGTGTTTATTGTAAAGTGATTTGTTTTAACCTGTACTGTTCGATTTTCAAATTCCCTTTTATTATTCAATTGTTTATCGATCCGTTAACGTATTTGTAAAACTTAAATTTATTAAAAATGCCGGAAACACGAGCTCAACTACAGCAAAGCAACACTGCTGCTGCCGAAATTGAGCCTTACAAGCTCTCCGAAATTTTTTCTATTATACCAGAATTTGAAGGTGACCAGATCTCTCTGGGTACATTTTTGAGCGCATGCGATTGTGGTTACCAAATGGCCACAAATGACCAACGATTTTTATTAGTGATTCATATCAAAAATAAATTAAAAGGTCGTGCCGCGCAATTAATAAATTCTAGAAACCCATCCACCTACACCGAAATTAAACAACTTTTAAATCTTTATTTCGGTGATTCTAGGGATTTGTCATCCCTAATACAAGACTTACAAAGACTTAGACAACTACCTAACGAGTCGCCACTGACCTTTTTCAACAGGTTACAGAGTACTTAATGCAAAAATGTTAGCTAATATTCAAAAATCAAGTCTCACTAATGAGCAAAAGTTGCCCAAACTTCTCTTATTGATACCATGACATTAAATACCCTCTTAACGGGCTTAGAGCCTAAATTAGGTCAAATCATCCGTGCAGGAAATCCCACAGATCTTCCCGATGCACAATCTCGCATAAGACGAGAATTACAGTTGTCATACTTTGAAACGCAAAAAGTATTAGACAACCAAACCCTAAACCCCCACAACAAATTAAAAGACCCAATGTTCAAGTCAATCGTTGCTTCAAATGTGGACGCAATGGCCATTTAGCCGCAGATTGCCATTCCCAAATGCAATCCCGCCAAAACGGCTTTCCCAATAGCAACACTAATTATCAAAGACCACCGATCCCGCAAAACCAAAACCCTCAATCTTCCCAACAGTTTAGACCAAACACATTTCAAAATCAACCTAGACCCTCCGTAATTCAACAAAATAATTATCAGGCTCGCCCGAATGTCATACAAAGAAACCCCAACTATTCGCCAAACCAACAAAGGGCACATCATGTAAATTTTGAAAGCGAAACATATAGCGATAAGTACGACTACAATGATTATTCTACAGACTATAACTATGACTATCCCGAATACGATCCCAATTTCCAATCTTTCGAGGAATATACTGTTCCAGTTCCTGAACCCCAAGATTACGAAAATTTTCTTTCACTCCCTCAGGAACACAGGCCTCCAGACAACACAACGGAAACAATAGACCCTGTCATGACACTTTCCAGCCAAATTCAAACACTAAATTTGGACAATATGAACCCGAACCTCAACTTCCCGGAGCAAAGCTTTCTTTAAACCCTCTACTTACCGTAAATTCTAAAAATCTATACTACATTTACGACGCCACAAATACATACAAACTACTTGTTGACACCGGGGCTGGCATTTCTATCTTTAAAGAAAATACCGCCAAAAACTTTCCAAATCGCACCCCGAAAATGTTACAATACAAGGAATAACAAACCAAAAATTATCTATATCACAATCAACCCTTATACCTTTTAGTAAAGGAGATTCTCATAAAGTGTTTATTTATGATCTAGATATTGATTTTGATGGCATACTTGGTCTTGATTTTTAGAACACTATGAATGTATTATAGATTTAAAATCAAAAAGCCTTATTACTAATTTTAAAACTATACCCCTACATAAAGTATCTAGGCCTATTAAAGAATCAAATAACCTTAATTTAAACAGTAATAATATTTTAATAGACGGTCGAACCGAAAAAATTTTTAAACTCACATGTAACTTAAAAAATACTGACGCGATTTTGCACTCTCAAGAAAAGGAAAAGGTTAGATTACCAAATGCTCTTGTACGCGTTAATGAAAAAGGCGAATTTTTAACAACAATTATTAACGCCAACGTAATACAAAAAAATATTGATTTTTCAGATCTTTCTATCGAACCATTTACCCCTAGCGAGACGATACTTAATCTTAACACTCAAAATGAGCCTAATACCTCTCAACTTGACAGAACTCAAATAATCAAAAATCAACTGAGAACCGAACATTTAAATTCGGAAGAAAAAGAACTTATAACAAATCTTTGTTTAGATTTCATGGACGTATTCTATCTAGAGGGTGATGCTTTGACATTTACAAATGAGGTTAAACATTCTATCGTAACTAACAACGCTCCTCCCATTTTTACAAAGTCCTATAGGTACCCCCATGTTCACAAAGAGGAAGTTAAGAACCAAACTAATAAGATGCTGGAACAAGGCATTATTCGCCCTTCTGTTTCACCTTGGTCTTCCCCCGTCTGGGTAGTGCCAAAGAAAATTGATGCCTCCGGCAAGCAAAATGGCGCGTGGTAATTGACTACCGTAAATTAAACGAGGTTACAGTCGACGACCGCTACCCTCTCCCCAATATCTCAGATCTATTAGACCAATTAGGCAAGTGCCAATATTTCACGACGCTTGATCTCGCGTCTGGATTTCATCAAATAGAGATCAATCCCGATGACATTCCCAAAACAGCTTTCTCCATCGAAAATGGACACTACGAATTTGTCCGTATGCCCTTTGGGTTAAAGAACGCACCGAATCCACCTTCCAAAGAATCATGGACAACATCCTCCTCGGCGTTCAGAATGAAAGGTGCTTAGTGTATATGGACGACATAATTGTCTATTCGCCAACAATACATGAACACCTAGACCGACTCAAAGAAGTATTCAAACGTCTTCGAAAAGCCAATTTGAAAATCCAGCCCGATAAATGCGAGTTCCTACGAAAGGAAGTCGCATACCTTGGTCATTTAGTAACTAAAGACGGTGTTAAACCGAATCCCTCAAAAGTCGAATGCATCCAGGGAATTTTCAGAGCCCAAAAACCCCAAAGAAATCAAATCTTTCTAGGTTAGTGGGTTACTATAGACGTTTTTATTCCTAACTTTGCCAAAATGTCAAAACCCTAACCAAACTTCTAAAGAAAGACGTCACATTTGTTTCGACACCGAATGTAAATCCGCATTCGAAGATTTAAAAAATGCTCTTACATCAGATCCTGTTCTTTACTACCCAAATTTCGAAGAACCCTTTCTCCTGACAACCGATGCAAAGCGCTTTTGCCATAGGTGCCGTCCTTTCTCAAGGACCTATTGGCAAGGATCTCCCAATAGCTTTCGCATCCAGAACTCTTTGTAACGCCGAAACAAAATACTCAACCATTGAACGAGAACTACTTGCCATTGTCTGGGCAGTAAAAACACTTCCGCCCTTACCTTTTTGGAAGAAAATTCACTCTAATTACTGACCATAGACCCCTCACTTGGCTTTTCTCGATTAAAGACCCGGGTAGCAGACTGGCTCGTTGGCGCCTCAAACTCGAAAGAGTATGACTACAAGATCAGAATACAGAGCGGGAAAAATAAATAAAAACGCGGATGCCTTATCCAGAATACGCATTAACCACTTCCAAGAATGCGCTAACTTTCAATCAAAAATGTCAGTTTACGCAGCGAACGAAGATAACGAGCCCGAAAACGAGTCCATCGAAAATCCCGACATAGACGACGAAACTCTTACCTCCGAATTTAACAGATTCGTAAAACTGTACAATACCCAATCCTTAATAGACTATTCCAAAATCGAAACGTCTAATTCCCAATTACTCGATAAATCAAACAAAAAATATAGTCACATTTTTCTGGGAAAATAAAATTCAAGAAGTGCACCATAAAATACTAGATGACGTCCTTGAGAGAAAATCTAAAACTCGATCATAATAAAGTCAATATAGCCTCTAGCAAATCAGTTAAAAATCGTTCGTACTTCATCATTCCCTTGCCCTTCGATCCCGAATCTGTTGTGCAAGCACTTGTTTTCGTCTTATTCCAGAATCAAGATGAATTCCAATCTGACAAAACTTTATTCTATTAGAAAATAATCTAGAACTCCCCATTTTGGAAATCTTCTCTTTTATTTTTGCTGACAAAGACATTAAACTCAAAATTTGTCAAGATATCATTACAACCCCAAGTGAAGACGAAATTCCCCATATTCTCGAACACTACCACATGGGTAAAAGCAATCTACACCCGTGGTATAAACGAAACAGTTAGGCGTATTAAAAACAAATACCATTGGCCCAACTTAACTAAAGATGTCGAAAACTTTATAAAAAAATGCGAAACATGCCAAAAAGTTAAGGTATGCAGGAAAAATTTAAGCACCCCTCTTGTCATCACAGAGACACCTAAAACACCCTTCGAAAGAGTAAACATCGACATTTTTGAATACCCAGAAAGGAACTATGCCCTAACTATACGAGACGAACTTACTAAATTTACACAAGCTTACCCATTGACCGACAAAAAATCAAATACAATTGTTAATACCTTGTTAGTGTTCTTCCAACACTACGGAACGCCGATAAGAATTCACTGCGATTATGGCCGGGAGTTTGACAACAAACTTTTACGGGATTTATGCGAACTTTTTGATATAAAACTCACCTTTTCAAGCGTAGGACACCCCCAATCGAATGGTTCAATCGAGCGGTTCCATGCCACCCTATCAGAAATGATACGTGCAAATAAAGCGGAAAATCCTCATGAACACCCTTTTAATGTACTTCCATATGCCACCATTTGCTACAACAACACCCAAAATAAGACTCATGGTTTTACGCCATATGAGGCTTATTTTCGGACATACGTCTAGTAGACCCCGGAAACTTTATATAATCAGGAAAAACTCATTTCTAAATATGTAAGAGACTTAAATAACCGAATGGAGTACTACTACAAACTCGCTAGACAAAGAACTATAACGCAAAAGAAAAATCAAAAGTAAGATTTGACGAAGCGAAATCTCCTAACACCCCCGCATATAAAGTCGGTGATAAAGTCTATCTTAAAGAGTCTCAAATCAAAAGTAAAGACAAAAATAAATTTAACGGACCTTTCGAAATCAAAGAACTGTTTCAAAATTCAGCTACCCTCCTAAATCCCCAAACCAAACAAAATACCAAAGTCAATTTCGATAGGTTAAAAACCCTATTATGACTAGCGTTTCTTCTTTGCAGATATCTAGGGCTCTCCTCGGTAGCCCTTGCCCAATTTACTCTGACGCCCATACAAAACACCTTAGGAATCTTCTTCCACGAGGCAGGAAACCTGAAAATCTCCAATGACAAATGGACACTATTAGTATACAAGGACCTATCAAACATTAAAGAAATAATTGCTAATAACGATAAAATTTTAGATCAACTTCTAGACGCTTTTATTTACGTAGAAACACCTCGGATGTTATCCTTTAAAACTGAAGTACAAACACACGTTAGTCTTCTTAACCAAATTTCGGATTCTGTTAATCAGAAATATAAAGAGACATTTTGCCGATACGCAAAATTATATTTACAGAGAGAAACGAGGAATTTTTAACGGAGCGGGTACTGTTTGGAAATCAATAACGGGAAACCTCGATGCTTCAGACGGTGAATACTTTAACGACTGTATAAACAAAATAACGCGCGACGAACAATACATAGAAAATCTTTTAAAAAACCAAATTTCAGTAACAACATCGGTAATAAGAAATTTCAACTCCACAATACAAAAATTACAAATTGACGAAGAGACATTTAATAAAGATTTAAAGAAATCAATAAATCAATTTTGGCTATCTCAGACGACCTCGCTTTTTATTACGCGCAAATAAGAACTCTAGAATATTGTGAATCACTAATGGAAAGCTATTCATTTATAGAAAACTTTCTAAATGACGTACTAAACGCCATCTCTTTTGCGCGTTTAAACATCTTGCATAGCTCAATAATTACCCCGACAGATTTGATACAATCGTTGCAACAAATATCTCAGTCAATAAAGAAAAATAACCTCCACTACCAGTATACTCTGCTAACATAGCTCAGTATATTGATATAATAGAACTAGAGGCTTACCAATCAGACTCAAAAGTGGTTTTTGTCCTTAAAATACCCCTAGTAGAACCCGAATTGTACACCCTTTACCACCTTTATCCCGTACCTATACTTGATAATCGAACAGGGTTTTACCACGTAATTCCAATAACACACAAATATATCGCGAAAGACGATGACTCAATGTTGTACGTATCTTTTTCGAAACCTGGACAAATGCAAAACCCTCAACCAAGGCAAGAAAGATCTGCTCCATGGTCCTGCCCTACCCTATCGACAGCGAAGCCGTGTGCAAGCGCAACTCCTCAAACCAAGAACTACCTACCAAAAACCTGCGAAGTACTAATCCTGGCAGCAAAAGAATACAATGTGAAGAGGTCGATCGCAATTACTGGCTCATCACTATATCAGACCCTTTACCAGTCACAGTAAAATGTGAAGGAAGAGAAGTCAGACCAAAATTATTAATACAAATTCTCTCCTGAAACTCCAACCTGGATGCCACGCCTTCATTGGAAGCACTCGGGTCCAGTCACAATATCTCATAGATAGATACCAAAATGTAACATACAATAACTATCCTGTAAAAATCCCATTTACTTGCTGTGAAAACATCTCATCAAAATTCCATAATCCCGATTTAAAACCTCTAAAACTCAGCAAAATTGACATGGAAGATTTCAACGTAGCCCAGCAGAAACTAAACGAATACGCCGAAGAACTTGACCGACTTATGAACCAACCTTTTATCCAGAAACATCTTTCATGGTTCACGATCCTCACGATCACTCTAATACTCGCCCTTGCCATCCTGTACATAACCTGTAAGTGTCGGAAAAGAAGCTACCTTGCCTTACTGGAGGACCATCAGACGAAAACAGGCCATTACCACCGGGACCAACGCCCAGAAAGTATCCACGGTCGAGACTATCTAGCATCCTAGGAAGAAGAAGGCCGCCTATCCATCCCCAAGAAGAAGAAGAAGAAGAAACCTTTCAACTTAGGGATAATTCTTAAAAGTTAATGCTCAAGCATTAACTTTTCTCTAAAAGGGGAGTTGTTATATGCGAAAATATCCGACTTATAATAATTTCTCACACTCTTATTTCGCAATAGGAACATGACCCCGTAATTCCAAGAAGCTAAATCAGCATAATTGCGAAACGTGCTGTTTGCCGTGGGAACAATGCTGACTTAGCAACTATTTTAGTATAAATAGACTAAGATTTGTGTTTTAGAGTTAGTATAGTTATTAGCCGTTACTATGTCGGTTTGAATTTTAAGTGTATTTTGTAAAATTAGTTTAGTAGTGAAAATAAAGTTTTTTAAAAAGTAATTTGTGAAGTTAACTAACGTATTTGTGCTTTTAACCTAAACATTTATTTAAATTATATAATTTTTAATTATTATATCCTTTACCTGTTAAACTTTATTATTCATTAAAAAAGAAATCTGTTTACGGCCGACCGAAGGAACAAATCTGTGCAGTTAAAACCTGGTTGCCCCACACGCTCAGGTCTCAGGTCTACCTGAATAAAAAACTGTACAGGTCTACCGTGGGCAGACCGTGGGTATACCCACGGTAGACCGTGGAGTACACCTGCACGTCTGTGGGCTCCGTTAGGAATTAGTCGTGCATCGGTGCCTCAGATTCTAAGTGATTTTAAATGGCATCCGTATCATGTAGTATTACATCAGGCACTTTCCGAGGCCGATTTTGACAAGCGCCTGGACTTTTGTTTTTGGCTAAGAGAAATGTGCAGGGAGAACCATCAGTTCCTCTGACAAATATTATGGATGGATGAAGCCACTTTTTCCAGCTGTGGCGAAGTAAATTTGCACAACATGCATTATTGGTCACAAACAAATCCTCATTCAATGCAGGAAGTCGACCATCAAAATAGGTGGAGTATAAATGTGTGGTGTGAAATCCTGGGTGAAAGAGTTATTGGACCAAATATTATTGATGGGCATTTGAATGGCGAATCATATATGATTTTTATAACGAATATTCTACCAATCCTGTAGGAAGATGTACCTCTCGACGTAAGAATTTCGATGTGGTATCAGCATGATGGATGTCCAGCACATTATTTCGAACAAGTTCTTAATTTTTAAAATTTATATTTTCCAAATCGCTGGATTAAAAGGGGCAATCTATTTTTGTGGCCACCCAGATCCCCCGATTTACCGGTGTTAGATGTTTACTTGTGGGGACGAATAAAAATATAGTTTATTAAACACGCCCAACTACTAGACAAAACATGATCGAACGATTACAAGATGCTATATTTTCGCTCCCACGAGCTGAAATCGAGGCGGCTGTTTTAAGTACCACCAGACTTAAATGCATTCTGTAAAACGGTGGTCATTTTGAACATTTATAAAGTCTCTGTTGTCCTTTTTAATACGGTTAGTATGGTTGTATTTTTCTTAATTACGTTTGTTATTATTATTATTATTTTTATAGGTCTTTTTATTATCATATAGGACTAAATTATAAAAAAAACAACAACACTTTTTGTTTGCCATAACACACTTGATTTCATAAATTTTAAAATTTAATTGTTTTTTTACGAATTTAGTAAAACGCTTTCTTTTGGTAATAACTTTTGAACGAATAAAGATATTGACATGCGGTTTTTTGATTTTTTGTAGTAAATTTAATTTAATTTTGGTTTTAGGTAAATAATTATAGCATTTCATTTAAAATTTTAAATAAAAGTTTAAAAAACCTCAACCTCGATAAATAGCGCCCTCTAGCGGGAGCAGCAAAAACTCAGAATGGGCGGTGTTAGCTTTTCTTAATCATCAAAGCTTCCTATTTCAAACGAAAACTAGTTTGCTAAATTTGGTTAAGGGAAACCGAAATTATAGACATTTTTCTTCGTAAAATGTATCCCTTGGCTACCGCCCTTATTTTACGCCCTAGAATAAAAAGTGATAAATAAAAAAGATAAAGAATACTCGCATCATTACTATGGTTGTACTTCTTTTATACCTTATATAGGGCTATTCTTAAGAAAATGCATTTTTATATAGGTATATAGCTACTACCCCCTAGCGGTACTACTAGGAATTTGAAAATATTTTCCAGCAATTTTCTATGGTCAATTTTCTTAATAGGATTTTTTTCCTAATATCCTAGGACTATTAGTTACTGAGATATGCTACCTATCCACCCTTAATGAAATACCCTCTATATCTCACATTTAGATACACAGAGCCTAGTTACCTTTTGCGGATTTTACGACCTCGCGCAGTAAACAAACTTGAGACCCACTGAAAGGTTTTGGAACATGCGCAATTAAAAAAAAAAGTGCCGGACTTAAATCTTTTTTAAATCATTAAATAATTTTAAAATCTTAATATTTTAATGTGTAAAGAAAAATATTTGTTATATATTTATATATTAATTAGTAATAGTTTACATTTCTTTACGAATATAAATTAGGTAGTTATATAACGAAAAAAAAAAAAAAATAGAATGGACACGACACGTCAACAGTGAATAAGGACAAAAATTTGCTAAATTATCTTTCAAGAAAAGGTTAACGGTTTACCTGGGTCACGTTGACGGGAATAATAATTTAATATCGTGAGTTTAATATCACTTGATAAAATAAAAAAAAGGATATGACCCAGATGCTATGATGTATTTTGGACTACTAAACACGAATGCGTGATCAGAAAAGTTAAAATTTTTTCCTGATCTTAAAATACTTTGGGTATGGTTTATTCTTAGTTTAATAGACAGGGGCATGCGAGTCATAGGCAACAATGTTTTTCTTTGGTTCTGAAGTTTTTAAGCTATTTATTTAACAATCAAAAAGTGATGGTGACTCAGACATGCAAAATACGTTTTTATTTATGTTATAAACTTAAATCGAGGTTAAATTTTGCTTTAGCAACTACCAATATACAGTGTGTCCAAGATAAGGATCCTAAGCATGGGAATCTCAGTTACTATTGGAGATACAGCTTAGGTAAAATTAGGAAAAAAGTTGTGTTTTTAAAGCTTATTTACATGTCCTTTAGAAACTTGAAAAATTTTCATGGCTTGCTGAGATATTAAAAAAAACGAAAATTTGACTATATCGATTTTATTTTTTTCTGACTTTATTTGAAGAGATCTAAAAAACTATTAACACTTTTTCATTGGCACTTTTTAGCTACTATATGATGGTATTTTTAGATTTTATACCCGACGTTTCGTTTTCAAGAAACCATCATCAACTTTATTTTTTTATGACAATCAAGAAAAAATGCACCCCTGTATCTGATCCCATTTTTTATTACAAATTCAACGATGTATCACATGTCATATTTTAATTTTTAGTTAAAAGAAAAATTACATTTTTTCTATTTTTTAAAGTTATTTTTAAGTAGGCCTTGCAAACAAATGCTTAGACGTTAATACCTGTTACCGTATCTGTAACATAATTTAATATCATTATAAAATAGTATTTGTCCTTATTACCCTGCTTGTCGAGTTGTTCTTTTTAGAGCAATTGTTCTTATTAGTACTGTTGTCTTGTGTTATTACGGTCGAATATGCAGGATGGCCATTATAGCCATGAAGATAAGTTTGACATGCTAACATGCTTCATGTTGTGCTGCCAAAATAAATAAAGGTATCATTTCTGCAGTTAATGAATTATGGTAAATACATAGACCTGGTGATTTTAGTTCCTAAAATTCCACACCCACAACACATATTAAACCTAAAACGTTCTTGATGTTTCGATATTTTCTCAACACGCGGGTTTTGTTGAGCCTAGTAATGCGTATTGCGACGGTTGAAAGATACCATGATAAGTGACCATACTTTCGTCGGACCATATTTTTTTAAAGGAAAATTTAATTTTTCTTTACACGCGCCTGTACTTACCACTTGCAAAAATATCGGCCGCGTTCAGAAATCTCCCGGTTTAAGTCCTTGGCAAATCTTAAATTTAAAGGGGTGATATCTAGTTTTACGCAAAAAAATTTAGCTGTGGATTTGGCTACTCCTACATTTTGCATTTAATTTGCCAAGTTGATATCTCAGGGTTCTCAACAACTGCTTGTGAAACATTTGGGGTTTCTTCAAAAGGTTTCCTTTTTCGAGATAAAACTGGCTTTTTAAATTTCAGGCCAGCTGTACAGAAAATGGAATTACATGGCTGTTTTCTTTCTGGATATGTATAAAGATACATTTCCGCTGTATTTACAATATTTTGTGGCACAAAATGTAACACGTTAGCATGTTAAACTTTTCTTCATTGCTATAATTTGCCACCCGGCATATTCGACGATAATAACACAATAGATATTAACTATTCACCAATAAACAATAATAAAGACAACAGTAACAATAAGAACAATTGCTCTAAATACAACAACTCGACACACAGGGTAATAACAGAAAAATACTATTTTATAATGATGATTAGAATTATGTTACAGATACGGTAACAATTTATTAACTTTCAAGCATTTGTTTGCAAGGCCTACCTAAAAATAACTTAAAAAAATAGAAAAAATGCAATTTTCTTTTAAAATAAAAAATTGAAAATATGACATGTAATACATCGTTGAATTTGTAATAAAAAATGGGATTAGATACAGGGTGTATTTTTTCGAGCCATATAAAAAAATAAAGTTGATGATGGTTTCTTGAAAACGAAACGTCGGGTATAAAATCCAAAAATACCACCATGTAGTAGCTAAAAGTGCCAATAAAAGTGTTATTAGTTTTTGTATCTCTTCAAATAGAGTCAGAAAAAATAAAATCGATATGGTCAAATTTTCGTTTTTGCCAAATATCTCAGCAGGCCATGAAAATTCGTCAAGTTTCTAAAACGGCATATAAATAAGCTTTTAAAAAACTCAACTCTTTTCTAATTTAACCCTAAGCTGTATTTCCAATAGGTACTGAGATTCCCATAGCTTAGGATCCTTATCTTGGACTACATTGTATAGTACTTTGCAAAAGAGTTAAAGAAATTCCCGATTTTATATTCCGATACTTTAAGGTTGAAATTTAGCATATATCACATATCTGGGTCCAATACTTTTTTCATTTTGTAAAATGATGTAAGTCGAGGCAAGATAAAGGAGACAAAAAGGAATCGGCCAAAAACAATGTTGTGGTTTCGCAATATCAGAGCAGGAGAATGTCCGTCCAACAATTTCTAAGAATGGCATAAAAAGCATTTTAAAAAATTGGCCGCTAACCTATAGTGATAAAAACACTAAAAAAAGGGGCAAATAAAGTATTATGGTGGCTAAATTAATAATATAAAATTTAGCTAGAGAAAAAATAGACATTTACATATCATTACACATTTAGAGTTCAGAACATATTACAGAGAGGTTTAAAAACAAAATTTAAAATGTTACTACAATAAATAACGTAAACGCTTTTGTTAATATTATTATTAGAATATTTAAAAAATACTTATTACGTTCTAATTATTGAAAACTGTCAGAGTAGCAAATTATTTGAAAACATTCTATTAATTCAGTTACATTGTTAAAAAACTTATGTATAGCCTGTCTAAAATGAATTGGTTTGGCAAACAATACAAAAAAATCCAAAAGCCTGTAATACATTTAATATTTAGTCCGGGGGCACACTTTTAAATATCCACAATTTTTGAGTCCTATAATTCACTTAATATTTGAGAATTAAAAATTGATTTTTATATTTAGCCTAAACTTCTTTGCCAGAAACTAAGCTATGATAATAAAATAATATTAACAATAATCCATTTACTCAAAGACGGCATAAAAAGTTTTAAAATAAAGAAGGCCCCGGACTAAATAAATATTTTTTCTTTAAGATATACAGTTTATAAACAGTGCTGTGGTTATGGGGAGTTTCTTTTATTTTTAAAGCGAGATTTTTATAGTTTGTTATCGTTGTTAAATTAATTTTTTATCTTCTATTTTGTCGTTGGTAAAATGTTTATATTCTTTGTGGGAGAATGATATTTTGAAGACAACCCGGAGACACCGGCGCCGACATCTTTGAAATTACCAATTATTAATTAATTAATGAATTAACCAGAACTAAAAAAATAAAAATAAAAAATCGAAAACTCAGAAACGTGGACGATACATCCAAACGGCATAATCCGATGAGCTTTTTATGATTTATACTGTATTAGCTGTTTTTAAAGGTATATCGGCCAGTAATGCAACAATAAAACAAGAACTATTAGTAACCCAATCCAAAATGCTGGTATTCGCGTTAGACTGTCTCCTTACTGGCCACTGTCCGTGTAGCAAGTGTTATAAATAGCTTGATGCATTGGACAAAAGGCCTAGATAAAATTGCTGTGTTACTGCTTACTGTTTAGAGCTAATGCCTGCATAGTAAAGGTTGTACCGTGCCTGCATAGCACAGGCAGTAGTGTCAAAGCCTACCTAATGCAGCATTTATCTACCTATCCTGTTAAAATAACTTGGCAGATAAGGGGTACAAAAGATCAACATACCTTTCGGTCTGGTCGAAGTACATGGAGAGTCTATTTGTTTCCTTTACGAGCTGATGGATTCTCCACCCTTTAGGTCACATACATAGACTGTCTCCTTTCTATGCATTGTTTTTTCATTTCTAACTGGTTGATTCTGTATAAGAGCAATGTGGTACCAACATTAAAAGTTATAATGAAAAATTAAAATGTAAAATATATAAGGGCATGTTTTGAAAACAGGAATATTTATTTAGTCTGAGGTCTTCTGTATTTTAATAGTTTTTTATGTGTTACTTTTATAAACTTTTAATGCTTATTTTCTAAGTAAAATGATCGCTGTTATTTTTATTTAATTATCGTAACTTAGTTTCCGACAACAAAGTTTATGCTAAATATAGAAACCAATTTTTGATTGTTAAATTTTAAGTGAAATATAGCTCCTTAAAAATTGTCGGTAATTAAAGTATACCCCCGGATTAAATATTGAATTTATTACTGGCTTTTGGCATTTTTAGTGATATTTTTGCTAAACCAATTGACTTTAGATGGGCTATACTATTTTGCTTTCTTTTAATCAGCTGGATCTATATATTTTTGTAACGAGGAGCAACAAAACGTCCGTATGCTGCCCACATGGCGCATCTTTTTATTGCGAATAAATTTGAAGGGCAAAATAAAAATTGCTTCTTTTTAAATACCTATGTGTAAAAGCAAATTAAGAGACGACAAAAAAAGGTCTTTCTCGCTTACAATCGCCACTTTCTTATACATTCCGTGCTTCAATTTGCTGCCCCTTATGAAGGTGTCACCCGTGGCGAGACTCCACCGTTTGCCCCCACCCCTCCTAGATCCGGGAATGCTTTAATACTGTTTTTCCTAAATACGGCAACAATTGACATATAGCGTATTAGACGTTTTGATGACACTGTATTTTCTAAATTTATTTAAATATGGTACTGACTCAACGTCCTTTAAACGGAAAAGCGGCGATAAATTCACATGATTTTGCCCGATACTTCGTTTGGCGCCCCTTCGATTTGCTTGCGCACAAACTCATTATTTGGCCCATGAATTGTAACTTTTGTTTCGCGCAGGTAACAAGCATTGGCCATCCATCGAGATCAGTGATGTGGACGTGGACGGAATTCACGTCGTTCCAAGGGCTTGGGGAATGATTCTGCGGTGATTCAGAGCTTGTCGGTTTTGCATCAAAGAAGCGCGCGGAAATAGGTTGTTTTGTTATGACGGATGTTAGGCGAATTGTTGCAAGTCTGGAAGCAGCTTTAAATTTGGTTTGACATTTGTTTTCCATGGTCAACTTTAATTCTCACACACCATCCTTAAAATAACTGTCATTTGTTACATTAAATTACAGTGTATAAATAAAAGACTGAATAAAAAGTTCGTAGGGCAAAACAAAGTCAATAAAATACAAAATTTGTAGAAAGTTATTAAGATTGTTTTGAGTAAATCATGATTACTGTTTTCATGACTTGCTTTCTAGCTAATATCACGATAAATGACTAAATATGTAATATCTTACAAACGGTTTAAAGAACTACAAGTGTATTAAAATTTTGAAAAGGTAATTTTTAGGCATTTTTAATACTGAAATAATGTAATAATATACAGGGTGTTCCATTTAAAATTTACAAAAATAAATAATTAAGTCAAAAATAAAGAGCATATCTGTAATCTGCATAATAAGTTGCTGTGGGATTTTTACAGATTTGAAGAAAAATCTAAAGAAAGTTATAAGGGATTGAAGACAACGCACGAAAACGCTGTAGCAAGTAAACAACGCAACGCAAGATAGCGAATTGCGTTTTCACCACTAAGTTTTGCCTGAAATTTTGAGAAAATGAAAGTCATTCTTTGTGTAAATACAGAAACATGAGTTTTCTATAAAAGCGTCAAATTTTGCACACTCCGTACATGTCTTTATTTAAAATGCGATTTTATAAAAATTTTTACAAGATATCGATTTAAATGAGGTATTAAACAATCAATTCAAAGTTTAAAATTTGTCACGTCTGTCAAAAATAAATACATGAAATGAATCAAAAAAACATCTCACTCTGTATAATACCGACTTCCTGGAAAAAAAAGCAGTACTATATTGTTATTTAGTTGCCCAAAACTCATTGGTACTGTAGCTACAGTTCAGCAATCCCCAACTGGTAGAGCGATAGAACTTTTTTAATATGGAAGTACTTAACATTGTTTCGACTCACTCTAGAACCCATATCATTTATTATCTATGTATGATCGTATCCTTCCGGACACTCTGTATAAATATTAATATATTTTGCACCTATCTCACATTTAATTAAAATGTTACTTGTAACGATGGTTTGACTAACCCCTCAATTACGTGTCGGAATAAAAATATTTTAAAAAAGTTATTAGTCTGCTCTTATTAGGGCATTTGTAATATTGCTTAATTAACAATTACTCACTAGTTTGAAAGTTTGGAAATACCCTGTATATAGTCTAATGAAGGGTGGAACTACGTAAAAGTAATGGTTTGTTTAGCAGTCCGTTTGTCTTAGGTGACATTCCAGTAAGTTAACCAAAGTTTACCGACTGGAAAATAGCGGTTTGACATTGGTTTGACAGCGGTAAAAGGTAAAAGCGGTTCGTTTTGGTACGCTTTGGTTTATGTAAATTAGTATTTTGTGATGTACCCAATTATTTACATTTGACATTTTTTTATTTTTAAAGTAATAGGACGTTTTTGGGACGTTTATTTAGCCCTACCTAGATTAAAATTATTTGGTACAGTGGCGTCTCAGTGAGCACCACGGACTGACTACTCCTACTTGTTCTTTTGTAAATATATTTTAAAATCTGTTTAAATGCTTTTTTATGTTCATAGGCCCTTTTTTCTCGAATATTTCTCGAAATAAGGAATCACCCCTGCAGTTTCGCATAGTAGTTAGGGAACACCCTGTATAACTTTTATATTATTTATTTACAGACACAAAGAAAAAAATAATTATTTAACATAAACAATGTATCTATAACGACATTATAACATAAAAAGATCCAATACGCAATAACAAATCCACGGAAAAAGAAAAAACAAACCTTAAAGTGTTTGCGTCTAGAGATAGCTCTTCCACATGGCCGTGCGAACAGCGAAAGGTACTAGCAGTATTTTTTTCTTTCGCTCCGTGTACGTATTGATTAAAGGTAACGTTCTCCGGAATAAACCGAAAGTACCGAGATGTTTTGATCGGTAATTGCGGTTGACAGTTGAGACCAAAATTCTAAAAACCCCGTTTCAAAACTTTACCAGAACCAGAAAAACCAGGAAAACCAATATCTTGGTTAACTTACGGTACGTGTGGCAGTTTGATCGGTAGTTTTGGTTGACAGTTAAAACCGAAATTTTAAGAAACCGCATTTCATAATCTCACCGGATTTTAGAAATTTCGAAAAGGTTTCGGAACGGGAACCAGAAAAACCCAAAGAATTTTGGTTAACTTACGGAACGTCACCTTATAATTTGTGAAAAACAATATGTAACCTTCAAAGTTAATGAACATAATTCGTGTACATTGACCGCGTAAGGTGAAAGTTATAGCGTTTCGCCAGCGGAGCGGTTCTTCTTCGAATACTGGAGGTCAGCAGTTCTCAGGTGCAACCAGTTTTTCACGTCTGGTAATAGACATATATTTATTATTTTAAACAATAATTTGTCACCATTAGTGCTAAATTTTTAATAAGTGTGGATTTAGTTTAACTATATTCATTGGTGTATTGTGCATATGTCCCGAGTAAAAGAGGTTAGTTTTTCGTTTGCAATGTTTATTATATTTAAATATTGTTCAAAGAAGTAGTTTGTCACAAAGAAAAAGGAATATTTTTAAAGTTATACACAAGACATTTTAAAAGTTAATGTAATCTTTTGAAAACCGTATTCTTCAATTTTTAATTGATTCCAGTTAAAAAAATGTAAAATTGTATTAAATTTTGTGTAGTAATCAGTAAATGGTTGAAAAAAACAGTTTTAGGTAAAAAGGAAAAAAATAGATAAAATTGTTTTCGAAAAAATAATTATAAAAATTTTGTTCGGATAAATTAGTAAAAGATTAGTTTACAATGTTATTTTATTTAGGATTATTTATTTATTTATTAAAAATAAAAGTATAGTTTACCGAAATTTCAAAATAATTCAAAATTAAATAAATTACATGCGGATTTTTTAGCTACTTTGATAGAACTTCCTATGGTAGTAGGTTAAACAAATTTGACTCTGTAACTTGGAATTAAAATTATAAATTGTGTTTTTTTCGTAAGTAATCTAATCAGAGTTAAAAAATATTCCAGATAGTTAGTAGTGCCAATTTACTCATTTTTGTATTTTGACTAAAGTTATTAATGGCAGAAATTAATTTTGAATGACTCTGTATTTATCTATAACCCTGTTTTTGTTTTCTAAAAACTTTTTTTTGGGTGCAGTCATAAAATTTACACCACGGCATTGCTATATTTAAATAAATCAATACTACTAAAAATCTGTTTTGGGATGGATTCATTTTTTAATTTTGCGAGTATCGTCGTAAATAAAGACATTCAACACCTGCCTAAATGGTTTATTGTTAGTAAGATAAATTTGCAACCTTTGGTAAAAAGTACGCTGCCAAACTTTAAGGCGTCGATTCCTAAAGTATAATTTTTAGTCGCATTTTTAATAAAAACTGGGGTCCACAAATTTTACCGTTTTTAAGATATTGAATGTTAAACCTGGTTTTTGGTAAATCTCCTAAATATTATTTAGCGAATTTGTTTTGAATTAGGCAGTTTTATTTATAGCATAAAGGGGCTAATTTAACATAAACAAAATTGGATTAATAACTAACACTGACTTTTTACAATTTCCTAAATTAAATTTTAAAATTAAAATACAAGTTGTTGAATTTTTTGTAGTTTTCTCGTATATTGCTTAGTTAAAAAATTAAATTTCCTCAATTGCATATCCCTGGACCATATAGAAAGCACGGATATTCTTTTTTAGAAATTAGGTATTTTTGATTTCCTATTAGCAAATATCGTCGTTGGCCTATATCGATTTTTATAACTATTTAGCTTTTCAGGAGAGTGGTTTGAAAAAAACCGAAGTTATCATTTTGGCTGTACCGCTAAAACTTGCAATATATTTTAATTTATTATATATTTGTAATGTTATATCAGGTTATGCAAGTTTGTCTTAACATAAATAACGGTCTGCCCTTGTCTAACAATGGATATAACTCATTTTCGCCAAATATCAAGTTAGGCCTTCGTAATAACGTCGACGATATGTTAAAATAACAAATAGCACGAACTCACCCCAAAATTTGAAAGTTTGCTTTTTTAACACCCGGTATATTTCCTTATTAGATTATATTAGTGATGGGTAATTATAAATTATTATTTTTAAGGTAGGGATAGATTAAAACAAATTTTTATAAACTTTTTGTGTCGTGGGTCAAAAATTTTAGGTTTCCCTGTAAAAACAAAAAGTGTTTTAACAGGAAAACTTAAATTTTTAACTTACGACACCAAAACTTCATAAAAACTTTATTGTGGATCTCTACCTTAATGTTTTAAAGAAATCAATAAATAAGAATAAAAAAGTAGTAAAATTATAATTAAAAGTAAATAACTTAATTATTCATGGTAACAAAAAAGAAAGAATATTTTTACTTGTTTTAGATATTGAATCCTAAATTTGTTCCAGTTCTAAAATCAGGGGAATATAAAAAAATAATGATTAAAACGGCATAAAACATATTTTTTAAACCATTTTTAAAACTTTATAAAATTAATTATCATAAATATTTATTTATTTTATTAGTGATATTAAAAAAGTTATTTATATTTATTGCCACATACGTTTTAAGATTTAAAAAGTTAACGAACATTTTTTGCGTTAATTTAGTTAATAAAAATAAACAATCTAATTAATTATCACTCAAGTTGCGCAAATCATTTTTTTTTAATTTACCTAAAAAAATTGTTTATTAAGTTTATATAAAAGCAAAATAACAAATAATTTTTTTATGTCACAACTTAGCTTGTTAGTACTTTGTTGTTTAAATAAACTAGTACACCTGATAAATTACTAACTACTAAAAATAACGTCGTCTTAGTAAAGTTATCGATAAAATTTAATACTTGAATGATTTGTGGTAACTATACTTTGGGCACAATAAATTGAGAAAAGCACCTAAACAAAAAATGTAATTCATTAGTTTCAAGTCAGTAACCATAGTAACCACAATAAAAATATATTTGATTGGTTTAAAAACATAGTAACTTATTTGCTTATTAAATTAAAATGTTTATTAAAGGAAAAATCATTACCATTTTTTTTCGAAGTAAATTGCACTAAAATATAATAACGGTCATATTCACCAATCTATGATAAATATTTATTTTACTGTAAGTCAGGTTAACAGCTTGTTAAAAGATTTTGTAGACTCACCATTCCTAGTTAGCATTTACCAGTTAGATAAACCCTCTGATAAATTTGTCAGGACGTTTTTCTCTGTTAAGGGACTCAGTCAGACAATAAGGGAATTGTAGGGTTAAAAAAACTAAAATGTAAGTGTGACCCAGGATAGGTGATACAAGAGGACAAACGGACCAAAAATTTTGGATTTTTTAACGTCATTTTTAGAAAACTGGTCGCATGGTCCAAAACTGATAAATACAAAATTTTACTTCGATTGGTAATATACAGGGCGAGCTATAACTAAAAATATGAAAAATAACCAAGCGCAAACTACCTTTATTTTTAAAAATAGGAGACAATTGTATAAGTACATGTTATGAAAAATTAAATTTTATCAAAATTTAAAGTTTAGGAATAAAGTGAAAAATATAGTTCTTACGTTATGCATTAACAGTTTTTAAAATAATTGGTTTTAGGCATCGAAATTTAAAAAAATATACACTTAAAATTATTAAATTTTCTTGGTTTCCATAATGTAAAAAATTGACAATTAAATTTTTTTACTTCTATGCTTTAACTTCAAATTTTTGACATAAAAATTAATTCTCCACTATATTTACTTTCACAATTCTTTTCTATTCTTAAAAATAAATGTGGTTAGTTCCTAGGCATTTTTCATATTTTTAGTTATAACTCGCCCTGTATATAACTAATTGGAGTAAAATATTATATTTATTAGTTATACCAGTTTTCCCAAAATATCGTTTTAAAAATTGAAAACCAATTTTTGTTCATTTCTCCCCTTGTAACACCTAATACACTGTATAAGTAAGGTTTAAATTCTTAAATAACGAAAAAATTAAAGAATGCAGAATCTTTTTTCAAGTTTTGTTTTTAGCCCTAAGCATGTTTGGGTACAATAAAAACAAAAATTATTGCTTTCTTTCTAACTTAGACTCAATGATTTATTACATTTCAAGTAAATAACGATTTTGTGTTTCATTCAATATAAAAAGAGTTAATTTAAAAAAATACATTTTCTTTTTGTTTTTAAAAACTTATAAAATAACATTGCAGAAAATAACCGAACTGCAGTACCTTTACCACGCTTACAATGACTATTGGGCTCAAATAACCCTTAAATTAGGGAAATATACATTACTGTACAAATTCCTTCTAATGAGTCTAAAAGTATTAATTTGCCTAACTGATTTTTAATACTATTAATTTATACACAAATAAATCTTTATTTCTCTTTATTAGAAAGTTCATCTATGCCTGCCACATATCACTAAATAGATTAGATTAAAAATACTTCATAATAAGAATTATTATAAGAATCATTAAGGTGCTAATAATAAGACATAAATAAAATGTATTAAAAACCAAGAGACTATTTTTATTGAAAAGTGATAATGTAGATAAAATTTTCTCTCCAACTTGCAAAAATTTAAATATTGTTTCATGGAATACTTTAACTTTTTTTTTAATTTTGCCTTTCTGGCACTTCCGGTTACACCGGAAGTGCATATCGAAAAACAGCAAGTTCATTTTTAAATTTTGCACAAGATTTTAAGCACATTTGTATGTCATGTCCCTTTTTCAGGACGGCTGAATTAAAAAGCAGGTCTCGTGGCCTATTAGTAAAAAGCTCCTAATGGTTCATGACCCCAGAATATAAAGTCAATACCTTTACAAAATGGTGGTACATTTACAAGAATTACCTGAATACCTGTTTTGGATAGCCATATTTCTGTACGAATAAATTAAAATATAATAAATGCGGTATTTTTAAAAGCTTTTTAGGGATCTTTTAAATCATGATTTATTATACAGGGTGTTCCATAAAAAACAATACTTTTTGTCGTACCATCTTAATAATCACCATTAAAAAGATCGTTTAAAGACCTTTTAAGAAGAAACCATACTAATTATATGTAACTTTATTAGTTTCGAAAAAGCGTCTTAATCTAGTATTTAGGTTATTATTAAATGTGACATCATTGTGTGGTTGGTGAAGTTATTATAGTCTAAGAGCCCAAAAGCGGCAGACCTTCGTTATTTTGGAAAAGCTGAACGTTTTTTTATCGCATGCTTCCAACACAGGTTGACGCAATGGGTGACTATGAATTTTGACTCACAGTGGCTTTGGCAGGTACTAGGTACAAAAATTCAACAAATTAAAACTTAACTTTCGTCATTTGGGTAACTCAAAGAAGATATAAAGATAGAAAGTAATGGCTCTAAAGTTATTTTTTTTTAAATTGTAAACTCAATTGTTTTTATGCATATGGTACGTTATTTCATTTTGGCACTTATTACGATGTTGTCACGCTTTTTATAATTTACTAAAATTTTCGTAAAAACAAATTGAACTCTTAAAATTTGTATCCGCTAATTTCTGATGATATTTTCCTTTTAACACAGTATAAAATCTAAGAAAAAAAGAATTTTTTAGATAAAATTACGTCCAAAAATCTTCTTTTTAAGATAAAGGGTCTTAAAGTTTAAAGGAAAAAAATGCCTTTTCTGTCATAACTTTCCTACCACTCCGGATATTATCACAAAAATTGATACACTCCTTTTGACCATTATATAACATTTTTAGCTGTAAAAGTTTTTTTACCAATAGCGTTCCAATTAAATTTATATTGATTTTTTACAAGAAAATAATGGTATGCCACTGCCTTTTCATGGAAAAATCGGTAAATCTGATTTGATATTTTGTATGTAAAATTCTTTTTGTCTAAAGTGTTATAAAAAAAGGTGAAAAACTTACATTATCACAATCAAACAAACATTTAAAAACGAATTTTACATACATATATTATATTTTACCATGCATCAAATTGGCTTTTATTTCATTTTTAAACGAAAACCGTTCGTCGTATAAAAAAATAGCAAAAAACTCCAAGGTAAATAATTATTTCAAAAATATCCCTGATTTAAAGAAAAAGCAGTTAGCGTGCTATTTGTTCTTGAAAAAATTCAATAAAAATCTTGTTCGAACCCCACTAGTAAAAATGTAAGAAAGAAAAGAAGTGTACCAAATTTGTGATAATATGTAGTAATGACAAAAAAAACACTTTTTTTAAACTTTAACATCCTGTATCTTGGAAACCAAGCATTTTTGGACAGAATTTTATCTGAAAAGTTTTTCTTGCATTCTATACAGTATTAAAGGGAAAATATCAACTTTAAAATAACCCCGTATAATTTTTGCATTTATATTATTTTCCTCAAGTTTTTATTTTTTTTGCCATTTCACGAAGGCATATGCTTACATACCAGAGTACCGTGGATGTCGGGTTATTAGATGTTTAACCCATCGTTCCTCCTGTTCCGTCAACGTTGTTCAAATACTGAAATATGCAGTTATGCATTTCACAGCACCTTTTAGACAACGCGGTAGTGCCACCATGATCGTTATTTTTAAATAACTACTTACACCTTAATATGTGTCCCCCGCTGGGAATCGAACAGGCGACTTCTGGCTTCCAAGATCAAAGCTCTGCCCACTGCGCCACGGGGGAGACGAGACATTTGGAAATTAATTCGTTTTAAAAATAAACGAGAAAACAATAAAGAAATGCACTGTATGAGTGTATAATGTTTAACCTAAAATTTTATTATAATGGTAAATTATTATTATTGTGTTTAATTTATAATTTAAATTAAATAATTTTGGAACAATCATATTCCCTTCTGAAATTTTTACTGTGAAGTTATTTATCTATCAAAATATGAAATACTTTAATTATATTAAGGCAGTAGTATAAGTAATGGACTTTTACTTTCTTTTCAGCTTTTCATAATAAACTCATTATTAGTAATTTAACTTTAAATTAAAGAGATACTTATTCTAAAAACGTATTTTGCCATAAATAAGAAATGCTAATGGTCATATTCATTAGAATTAAGGTAATGGAGGTAGATTTAAAAAGTTTTAAAATAATAATAATGTAGTTAGTTATTAGCAAACGACCTGATAGCAAGTGGTAAGAATATCTGTTTGTTTCCAATAGTGTTTTAAAAGTGTATATTACAATAAACATGCAGTATAGTTTCTTCTACGACTTGAATCTCATTGTAAGCCTGTGTGTTCCACCTTTATGTTGTTTAGCAAAAAAAAAAAGAGAAATCCTTTATTATCGTGTAAAACGCTATATAATTTTTAATATAAATTTATGCAAACATAAACAACACCTAGCTTTTTCTCTGTCTTTCTGATTTTATCATTTCTTACTAGTGTTATTTAATTTCAAACGTTCTCCGCAGTAAAAAGAAATGTTACCATAGGTACTTATTTTTAACATCAAGACATTAAATGTCAACATTCGAAACAAATGATCTTTTTTGTAATTATTTACAGACTTAATAACGCTTTAAATAAAAAATATTTTAAAATTATAGATATTTAATTACCTGTCAAATTAGCAATAAAATACTAAAATTTAAATAATATTTTTTCTCTTTAAATATTTTTTAAAATCAAATTGTTGTCACATATTAAATGTTTTTTCTTCTTTGCCTAATACTTTATCTAATGCAAAATATAATGTTCCTAAGAAAGTTTTAAGAAATATCTTTATATACCACATCCATACATCCATAGAATGTATTATAGTTGTAAAATTTTTATTGAAAGTATCCTTATTATTGTTAAAGTTTTTGTTAGTCGTATTTTGTCAAATTATTACATTTTGTAAACAGGGCAATTCTGAATTTACTTTAAATAGAATCAATGCTCTGCCTTAGTGAATTTACGAAAAGGTGCTTTTCTCTTAAACTAAAACATCTAATTCCTTATACTCTTCTCTCCAGCACTATCTGGATAGTATTGATTAGTAGCTTTATTAGGTGGACGCCAAACTAAAATATACCATAGGGCCAGGACCGAAGTGGTTATATTTTTCGTAGTTTGGCATGTTCATAATAAAGTACCATCCAATAAATAAATTCACCCAACCAATAAAACATATCTTCAATATCTGGACATTACTCACTATCAGAGCGTTTTAACACCGGCAAAATTACACATTTTTAAGGTCTGACCACATATAACCACACCGAGTCCTGCAACGTAGCACAGCCGGGTCTCGGTTTTAAAATGTACCGTTGTAGTCAAATGCCTTAGGCTTAATATCACAGCTCCGTGCCCGAAAACATACCCCTCAACGTATTTTAACAAGTAAACAAACTTTAGTTAATTTGATTTCTCAAATTGTAAATTTAATAAACAACCTAAAAAAATAACAATGTATTCGTAAGTTTTACTCACATATTATTCACAAGATAACAATAAAATTAATTTTATACATTTTAATACTTATTAAATCACTTTTTCTTGTATTGTTTGTTTACAACTAACCATTAACCATAAACTTTTAATTTTTATAAGTACTGAATTGAAATAAAAAGTGACGCCCGTACAACCGTTCGAGAAATATCGGCGCTATTCGATTCACCGTACGAGACACGGTCGTGCTACGATGCGGGTCTTGTTGGACATCGGTACGGTTACTTGTGGCCAGAGATTTGTCTTTACTACACTTTAAGTTTGAAGAAAAAGCGAACAGAGATAAGTAGGAAAATCTGTTTTATTTAGACAAAGAGATATACATACAATAAACAATAGACTTAGCTCGATGAAAATGCTTTGTCTATTTTTGAGGGCAAAACAAGTGCTTTTGAATTAATTTGAACACTTTCCTCTATCACCGTGTAATCGGGCTCGGTGCGGTTATGTGTGGTCTGACCTTTATTCACCGTTCCGTTTTATGCAGCCGGTAGTAAACTTGACAATCGGAAGCTGGTCGATCTCCGGTTTGTCAATTACACTATTTTGTTATGTACACAGGATCCAACTTGCCGGTGCCCAGTAATGTTTTACTACTATCCTATGTTAATTTATCATTGTTTCCCAGTAATAATTATTGCCGTTGCTTTGGTGGTTTGTGTGTTTTGTTTTTTTATTAGATAAATTGTTTAGGTACAATATTGCAACGTTACTAAATAATCTTTTTAAAGAGTTTCAAAAAGCTATCGCTTCTATGTATCTTACTGTCAAAAAGCGATGTAGCCAGTGTTACTTTTGTTTGTGCCTTTTCGGTGTTTTCTTTCTTAGGGTGAAAATATATTGAAGCGAACAGGATAGTGGTAAGCAAACAACGCGACGTCGCGTAAAATCAAATGTACGCGTACATAGTAACGCGACCAGTTTAATTTTGACGCGATGGCGCACTGTTTGCTCACCGCTATTCTGGTCGGTCCACTATATTTTTAGTTTTAGGTACAATAGCGCAAGAAGGTGACATTTGTTAAGACCACTGCTAAATACATAATAAATTAATACCAGCACTGACAGGTCGGTATGTGTAAAAGCAATGTTATACGGTACCGAAACAGTCACTGGCACCGGCGTCGACTTTGCCGGTGAAAACGCCCTCATTGTCACTTCGATATGGGTCAGGACAGTGTTTGACGAAAACAGCCTAGCAGTTTAAGAAAAACAGGCAGCAACGAGTGTATCTTTTATAATCATGACTTTACTGCTTGACAAGAATTTATTTGTTTTTCTTTGTTAGGTGTACAGATAATGTTTTTTTTTAATAATGTTTTCAGAAAGCTGGTCCAAAAGTGAACTTTTGGAATTTCTCTTCATACTTCAAAAATGGTGTCCTATGTTTTAATAAGTAGATCAATTAAAGTGCAAAAAAGTTTGGTGACAAGGAAAACTGTAGTTACAAAAAAATGCTACCTATTTAATAACTTGTTTTTTATCTGTTTACACAAGATAAAAGTTGTATTTTATTTCAGAATGAATATCCTGGGCTTTGAGATCTGCCCTCTTGTACAAGCCCTAGTTTCTGTTTTTATAGTTGGTCTTCTTACAGTAATTTCCGTTTTGAAGTTTTACGCTTACATAAGTTGTGGATACTTTAGGTAAGTCATCGTACATATGTTGAGGTAAAAATTAACAAATTAAAACACTATTTAATGTAATGAATTTTAAATATTTGTAAGTTTATCGATGTTGCTCAGCACTATTGACTCTTTTTAAAATAAACAAAATTAAGCAAAAAATCAAAAATCTAAATACATTGTAGTTAGTAGGTTTTTAGGTGATAAGTCTGCAACCGTTTTTAAGCCAAAATTGGGTCAAAAAGGAAAAACTAAAAATTTATTAGGTATAACCTAAGTTTAATATACAGACTGTTCACAGATAAGGTTTACAAAAGGACAAATAAATATAAAAATATTCTAAAGTTTTTGTGCACCCTGCATACAAAATTAACCTTTTTTTTCGTGAATCATATTTTTTTACAACCAAAAATTTTTAGCAAGAATATTTTTTCTCGAAAAAATATTTTTTTATTCATTTCTTCTTCTTTAAACCCGATCCTTGGATTGTCTGTACCCGTAACAGTCAAAAATCTAATATAAAGTGTTTAAAATTCTTTCTTATTAAGGAATTTGGTAGGATTCAGGCTTTTGGGTTTCCAAGGTTCGGTTCAGGATTTTGGTTTTAAATTTTGCATACTAATCTTAGAGGGCTTAAATATAACATATATTACTTTTTGACCCGGTAGGATAATCCAAAGGGGTAGTTTTTACCCCTGGGGCTTTTAATAATTTTGTATAATATTATCTGTTTAAATGAGGTAGGGGAGCATAAAATAGATTCTAAAAAACATGTTTGCAAAATTTGAAACCCCTAAATAAGGCTGTTTTAAAATAAAAATTATTTACCCCCATATGATTTTAGGTTATCTGCGAGGTGTTGCGTGTCTGTATTTGATGTTAAAAAAAAGGTATTAAAATTTTGGCAGTATACTAACAGCACAAATGGCAGCTTAGACAGTTAGAAAAAAGTATTCCTTTGAGAACCACCCCCTTGAAACTACATCCATACTTTTAGAGTTTTTAAAATATATTAAAAAGTATCAATAAAGAACAAGGAAACATTGTCAAGTAAAACATACACAAAATTGTAATTTTTCTTTTTGACCCTTATAGGGATCTACATAAATTTTAACCCTTAAAATGTATATGTATAAGAGGTTTATAAGTTGGTATCTTTTTGTCAGATATTAAAAAGTTTTAGTCATATAAAGTACCCCGGAAACTAAAAAATAATAAAGAAACAACAACTTAGTAAAGCCCTCGAAAGTACTTCTACCCCTTATGGGAAGTTATTGAACTTCAAACGCAAATATGATTTAGGAATAAGAAAATCATGTCAAAGAACATATCTGCAAAATTTGGAGCATTCCTGTTTGAGCGTTTTGCAAATATATTTTTTACCCTAAAAGTGCGAACAATAAGGCTTTTGGGTTTTTGCATTTTTTTAAAGATAGAAGTGTCAAATTTTGGCAATATACTTCTGATGTATATATTACCTTACGCACAAAAAACTAGCACAATTAGAATTTGTTAAGTCACATCCTGAAATTTACCTTACCCCTTTGGGGTTATTACTACATTTTTAACCCAAATGTGGTTTAGGAATTCGAAAATACTTCCAGAGATTCCATATTAAAATTTTAAAGCATCCCTGTGTTGTCGTTTTGCAAATATAATTTTTTAACCCTCAAAATGCGTCCAGTCAGGCTTTTGGGTTTTCTCACTTTTTTAAAGATAGAAGTGTCAAATCTTGGCAATATACTTCTCATATATATATAGTACCTTATGCACAAAAACTAGCATAATTCGAATTTATTAAGTCAACCCCTTAAAATTACCTTCATGCTTTTGGAGTAATTATTACATTTTTAAAACAAATGTAGTTTAGGAATATAAAAAAGCTTCCAGAAATCCTGTATGCAAAATTTGAAACGTCCCTGTCTGACCATTTTGTGAATATATTTTTTTTTACCCCCAAAACGTGTTCAATCAGGCTTTTAAGTTTTCGCATTTTTTAAAGATAGAAGTGTCAAATTTTGGCAAAAGATAAAGTGGGGGGGGAACTATTTTAATATCCTCACTGTATGTTAGAAGTATATAGCCAAAATTTGACACTTTTATCTTAAAAAAAATCAAAACCCAAAAGCTACTGACCCTTAGACGCGTCCATTTGGGGGTAAAAAAAGTATATTCACGAAACGGCCAGACTTAAATTTTGCATACGGGATTTCTGGAAGCATTTCCATATTCCTAAACCACATTTGTGTTAAAAATAAAATAAAAACCCCAAAGGGTGAAGGTAATTTTAAGGGGTGACTTAATAAATTCCAATTATGCTAGTTTTTTTGTGTACAAGGTACTATATACATCAGAAGTATATTGCCAAAATTTTACACTTTTATCTTTAAAGAAAGTGTGAAAACCCAAAAGCCTGATTGGACGCATTTTGGAGGTAAAAAATTATATTTGCAAAACGGCCACACAGGGACGTGTTAAAAATTTAATACAGGATCTCTGAAAGTATTTTTGAATTCTTAAACTACGTTTGTGCTAAAAATGTAATAATAACCCCAAAGGGTGAAGGTCATTTTAAGGGGGTGACTTAACAAATTCGAATTGTAATAGTTTTTTGTATACAAGCTTCTATACACAGAAGTATATTGCCAAATTTTGACACTTCTATCTTAAAAAAAAATAGGAAAACCTAAGAGCCTTATTGTTCGCACTTTTGGGGTAAAAAATATATTTGCATAACAGTCAAAAAGAAACTTTTCTTATTCCTAAATCGTATTTGTGTTTAAATTTCAATAACTTTCCATAAGGGGTAGAAGTACTTTCCAGGGGGTGGCTTTACTAAGTTGTTGTTTTTTTATTATTTTTTAGTTCCCAGGTTACTTTATATGACTAAAACTTTAATCTCTGACAAAAAAAATAACAACTTATAAGCCTCTTATACATATACATTTTAAGGGTTAAAATTTATGTAGAACCCTATAAGGGTCAAAAAGAAAAATTACAATTTTGTGTATGTTTTACTTGGCAGTGTTCCTTTTATTGATACTTGTGTGATATATTTTTAAAAACTCTGAAAGTATGGGGGTAGTTCCCGTCTAAGCTGCCATTTGTGCTGTTAGTATTCTTCCAAAATTTTAATACCTCTTTTTTTAACATAAAATACAAACACGCAACACCTTTTTATTTTAAAATAGCTTTATTTAGGGGTTTCAAATTTTGCAAACATGTTTTTTAGAATCTATTTTATGCTCCCCTACCTCATTTAAACAGATAATATTATACAAAATTATTAAAAGCCCCAGGGGTAAAAACTACCCCTTTGGATTATCCTACCTGGTCAAAAAGGAATATATGTTATACTTAAGCTCTCTAAGATTAGTATGCAAAATTTAAACCCAAAATCCTGAACCGAACCTCGGAAACCCAAAAGCCTGAATCCTACCAGAAATTCTTTATTAAAATGTATTTGTTAAACTTTGATGCTTAGTTTATTAACACGATTACCATGAAATTCAAATTTTAGTTTTCAAGGTGGATGAGACTGGTTGACTACCTTATTCTTTAAGATAAATTGCACAGGATACTAATTTAACAAATATAATATTTTAGACAGAATATTAAGATGAACGGAAAGACTGTTATAGTTACTGGTGCAACTGGAGGTATTGGAAAAGAAACAGCAAAAGAACTTGCAAGACGAGGCGCAAAAGTGATTATAGCATGCCGCAATGTCGATAGTGGTAAAGCTGTTCGCGGTAAGTTGATTTTTTGGAATTCTAGAAATCACTAATGTGTAAATCGAAAATTACCTGAGTAAAAAAACCAACATCGTAATGGAATATTTTTAAATTAAATTTTATTTATTTTAATATTTTTTATATTGCGTTTTATAAATAATTATGGAAATAATTAACTTTATTTTTAAATTAAAAGATTACGTTTTAAAAATGCCCTATCTTTGTCCGTTTTTAAGTATAAACTAATCTTCCTAACGTTGTGTAAATATTAAAAATAATACAATGGAAGTTTGAAATACTTTTTACATCACTACCTTATCATTGTCCACCACATTTATACATAATTAAATCTAATATTGCACTGAAATTTTTTAACTTTGTTATTATAATAATCTAAATTATTTATTTGTATGCAGTAATAAAATTACCATTGATAATTAGGTCATTTAAATTAAAAATAAATAAATTAGTTTTTTTAGAGCTTTCTTTTTAGCATCAAAATGACATGACGTATACAGAGTGTTCAAGAATATGTGGGCAATATTTCGGATTTATAAAGAACACGTAAAATAATGTGACAAGTTTCTATAAAAAAAAATTCTAAAGCCTCTCTTTACAGAGATATGTGCTGTTAAAGGACGCCTTTAAAAATCGCTTTTATAGTTCTTGGTACAATGAAATAATTTTTTATTATGATAAATACCAGTAAGGACTCTTTAAAATGGTATCCTTGTAAAACATATGCCTTTATTAGTTTGCCAGTGGCGGACTAAATCTTACACAATAGTGTTAATTATTTTTACACCCTGTATAATAAAATAGGTATTTTTGGGTAGCTTAAATCCTTAGCTAAAAAAGGTACTCTTGTTAGATGTCGATAAATTAAAGCGTTTTCGACAAAATCAAATTATTGTTCAGTAGTAACATCCAAAAACATTAGGTAATGCTGTTGCAAATGGTACTAAAAAACGTATAAAAAAGATTTTTAAATTTTCCCGAAATTAAAAGATAATGTTGCAGCATTGTACAGGGTAGCATTATTCGATATTTAAAGCTAGAGAATGCATATGGCGAATCGACAAACAAAATTATTAGATACAAGCATATTTAATCAAAATGTTGTTTTTCTCGAAAACGCTTTACTTTATCGATATCGAACAAGTGTACTTTTTTTTTAGCTAAGGACTTAGGCTATTTAAAAATGATATTTTTATTTCTTTATTATACAGGGTATAACAATAATTAGTACTATTGTGTAAGGTTAGTCCGCCCCTGGCGAACTAATGAAGGAAAATGTTTTTCAAGGATACCATTTTAAGGAGTCCTAACTGGTCTCCCCCGTGGCCTAGTGGATAGAGCTTTGATCTTCGAAGCCAGAGATCGCCGGTTCGATTCCCAGCGGGGAGACATATTTAGGTAGTAGTTATTTAAAAATAACACGGAACAGAGGGAACGAGGGGTTAAACATCTAATAACCCGAAACCCATATTACTCTGGTATTTAGGCATAGACCTTCGTGGGATGTCAAAAAGATAAAAAAAACATATTAAAATAGTAATTTATGTAACAAGTGCATAAAGTGGCAATTTTTTTTACGATGGAAAGTTTGGTAGCACGAGCCGTTGGGCGAGTGCGGCAATACCATGAGCAAAAAAGACAGTTTGTGCATGTGTTACATACTATATTTTTCCACGACCGTATAAAATTTTTCCAAAATACCATTTTATACATGTTTTATTTATCTAAACTTATTAATTTTAATTTTTGCAGTTACTAGTTCTTATATTGCAACAAAATATCATAGCCTCCTTATTTTTTAAGAGACAATTATCCTATATAGAGGACTGTGCATTTATTATTTAATTTTAGATAATTTTATGTACTTAAATTTGTAGAAATAATACTAAAACAGTATAAATTCCTTTTTAATTCTTTAGTCATAAAAATTCATAATTACTATTGATTTTTAACAATTTCTATTAAATTTATTTGCAAACTGTTAAATTTTAAAACCGGTGACACATGAACTAAAAGAAATTATGACGAAATTAAAGGTAACTTGACCGTTTGGTTCAGTTATTGTTGCGCTTACTGTGCATTGCATAAATTGATATTTAGGTTTATTGTAGTAGGCGTTGAAACAAAACACTAATTTAAAGTGTAAGAAAAGCTTTGAAGTCTTAGTCTTAAGTTACTTTTTTAACACTTTATGGAGTGTACTAGAATGGATTTCTTCATGTTAACGATTAAAAAAACAGCATTTTTTTAACGGTCTTGGTAAAAAATATTTTGTTATACCAAGTAGTATAAAGTTATTTAAGAACAACTTATTTCCAGTGGCGTCCTTTAGGTGCACATATTTCCAAAAAGAGGGCCTTTAGGAAAATATTTTATATGTACTTGTCACATTATTTTAATGTGTTCTATATGAATCCGAGAGATTGTCCACATATTCTTGGACACCCTGTATACTTGCGTGTAATGCATGCAATTAAAAAATAGCGTAATAGTTTTGCACTTTCCGCACAATTTTTCTTTTTTTTTCTTTGTATTTTGTTTCCTTATTGACGCTTGATTATTCTAAGAAATATATAATGGTTTTATAATTGATATGAACTTTGTGACGATCACTTTTAATGTTTTATTGATGACTTATTATTACACAGAAGTATACGAACAACTTTATTTGTTGTTATTTGTGCTAAATGAAGAAATAAATTTGTTTATTAATTTTTAGATGAAATTGTGAAGGCGACCAATAATGAAAATATTTTGGTAAAAAAATTAGATCTTTCATCACAAAAGTCCGTTAGAGAATTTGCGGAGGATATTTTAAGGACGGAGCAGCGGTTAGATGTTTTAATTCACAATGCTGGCACTGCTGAAAAAAGTTATCAAGACTGAAGATAATATTGAACTTACAATGGCTACAAATCATTTTGGACCATTTTTGTTAACTCATTTACTTATAGGTAATAATTCACAACAAAAAAAATGTTATTTCGCTACATATTAATTGTTAAACATAGGAATTGATTTATTAAACCATTTTCTCTTTAGATATCGTGGAGGTTCTTCTATACCTCTTAAATATATAGGGTGGCGCACCACAAATGCCTCGGTCTCTAATACAAAAACGGTATTTTTTTCTAAATATTCTTTTACTGGCATATGTGGGTATATTGGAAGCATAAATTAATATAATAAGGAATAATACAGGTTGCTCCAAAAGAAGATCGATATTAAACTTATGTTTTTTTAAATGGAACACCTTGTATTTAGTTCATATTTGTATTTTTTGGATTTTTAGGACTACAAATAGGGGTAAGTTTTATTACCGATCCTTATACAAAAAATAAAAGGTTTTTAGGATATTTTGGATTTTTGAAAAAAATATGATAAAAACAAAATTTTATTATATCCTCCTTTACTTACGCTTGACTTTGTATATATTAAGTTATATTGTTAGAAATTAGATTGTGCCATCACCTACAATAATTTTTTTGCTTTAAATTATACAGGGTGTCCAAAAGCTAATTAATAATATAAGCCACCTTAGAGTGCAAATTACTTGCTTATTTTAAATGGAAAACCCTCAATATGTATTGTTCCCATTTTAGATTTCAGGAAAAAATAAGTAAAGTGTGTTAAATAATTTTTATGCCAAAAATGTAACGCTTTTAAGATATTTAGGATTTTTAAATATTTATTTAAAAAACAAAACTTCATTTTCCGATCTTTGTTATTTTAAATGGAACACCCTGTATGTTTTTCAAAAATCTTAAAATTCTTTTTTTTACCACTATATTTGTAGCTTTGTTGTCGTATTTTTTTTGTAACAGTTATGTAGCAATCTTTCATTGTTAAATAATATTCTTAATCGTCGTAAAGTCAATTTTATGAAAGTCAATAGATCCGTTTTTTCTTAAATAACCATGGCTTATGTTTAGGGTTGCCATCCGTCTCGGATATATCGTGCTCGATTCCAAGTTAGTACCTTAAACGTATTCATTATTTGTGGAAATCACCGGAAAATGTGTATCGTTTTGAAGCATGGGCTCAGTCGGAAGTATTCAGCTGCTTAACCGCTGGCAGAGTTTCAAAATTATCAGAATAAAGCCACCCTATTGGTTTAATTTGACAATTTTGACACTCCGCTTACCCAGCGGCTGAGTACTTCTGAATGCGCCCCATTATGTGGTTGGGTTGCCATATGTTTAGAATAGTAAAAATCTGTTGCTGACCTAATCACCATCTGGACCCCTCCACCCCATGTCATCAAAAATAAGCAAAACTTAGACCCCCCGCCCCTATAGTGCTTACGTAATACTTGAACGACTCCTGTAAAACAAAATATTTAATTTTGTTTCAAATCGTATACTCCTTTTAATAAAAAATTATTAAAATATGTAAATGGTTATTTTAGATCCCTTTACATAATTTCAATTTAGAGAGAATTTTTTATTAATAGCAAGTCATCGGACCGACTACAGAAATCGATTGTTGGCAGAGCCTGTCTAAGCAATTTTGCAATGTCAGTATAAGTCAGTATAACTTTAAAATGCTGCTAAATTTACTCCCCCCCGTCAAACTTAACACATACCAGGAATCAAGATGTCCTGACATTGACTATAAAATTTACGACAACCCTACTTATGTTACATTTTTTTTAAAGAGAAAAAATAAATTTTGGGATGGAAAATATATAGGATGTTTCATTTAAAATAACAAAGATACCCCTTTATCGTAAAATTTGGTTTCGTTTTTTAATAAATAATTCAAAAATTCTAATTACCTTAAAAACGTTTGTCCAAGTGGGCAGGCCCCGAACTTCCCATTTCGTTTGTTCTTTTATCCCTAGAGTTTCTAGACTGTGGAACCTACTGCCAACGGAGGTCTTTTCCTTCTCCCCCAAATCTTTAAGTTTTTAAGTCCCGTGTTAACAAACTTCCTCTTACCTTGCTTAAGACACCCACGGTACGTTAGTATTTAGGCTTTTAGCCTTCGTGGATTGTCCAAAGATAAAAAAATTACATTTTTAGCATTAAAACTACTAAAGACATTTAAATTTTTTTTTCCTAAAATCAAAAAGGAACAATAAAGAGGGTGCTTTATTTAAAATAGGCAATTTATTTGCACTCTAAGGTAGCTAATATTAAAAATTAGTTTCTGAACACCCTGTATAATTGAAAGCGGAAAAATAAAATGTAAGTGATTGCACAGTTTATTATTCTAGCAATGTAACATAATATACAAAATCAAGCGTAAGTAAAGTAGGATATATCATATGTCAACATTTTGTTTTTTTCAAGATTTTTTAAAAAATCCAAAATATCCTAACAAGACTTTTAATTTTAGTATGGGGATCGCTAATAAACCTACAGGGTGATTCCATTAAAAAAAACATAGGTTTAATATGTATTTTTTTGAGCACCCAGTATATTTCCTTATAATTTTAAATTATGGTCCCAATATACCCACATATGTCCGTAAAAAAATATAAAAAATAATACCGGTTTTGTATTGGAGACTGAGACGGTTGTGTGTTCCACCCTCTATACGTAAAATATCTTAGTTAGTTTACAAAACTATTTATTTTATTTAAAATATACCAAATGCACTTTAAGTACATTACAAAAAAAAGAAAAGACTACATAAAAACAAATTAATCTATGTGAGGTATATAAAAAAATGAGTTTCTGACTTTGATATTTTTTTAAATTATAACCAATTTTTTTTAAACCAACTAGAAACATATGTATTAATATTTGCATAAAAAACGGTAACCCTTGGCACCGTCGAAATTTGTGTTAGAAGCTCAATTTTTCAATTTAACTTTACTATCCTAAACCAATTTTTTATTACTCCTATTTAAGTTAATTATTTATTTTTATTATACAATAAGTACAAATAATTTCAATTCCTAACCAAGTTTTACCAGCCTAAAATAAAACATTAAAAACAAAATTTCTAAGTAAGACTTGAAACCATGGGCAACATTAAGTATTTGATGGTCTATGTCACGAATATTTGGGTAAATTGAAAACATAAAAATGATAAAAATACACCGAGTAGGTATCTTTAAAATATCAAAATTTGTAGGAGAAAAAGAAGGTGATTAAAGTATATAAATACGCTAGATTATTATAACCTACAACTCTTCTTTGTTTTAAACTTATTTATCTCTTTAACGAACTGTCACTTCATTTTTTTTAAATGGATTTTAAAAGTTTTTTGCACATTCTTTTGTAAATTATTTCTGCGGTGTTAATACCGATGTTATACAGGGTGTTTCCTAATTGCAGTAAGAGAATTTAGGGGCGTATTCCTAAACTATATTTATATCAAATTTTTTGATCTCAAGATACAGGGTGTTAAACTTTAAAAAAAAAAACTAAAAGTTTCTAAAACACTTTTTTTAGTAAAATTTGTTGGACTAGATGTAAATATTATTTAATTTTAGCATTTGTTGTTGTTGTTATTATATAATATGTTAATAAGAAGTTATAATACTAAATTTATAAAATTTCAAAAATGCCTCAATGTTTTATCAAAAAGTTATATTTTTAGCTGGTTCATCCGAAAAATATAAAAGTTGCAAAAAACTTAGTGGCGCCTATTTTTTTGCAATAGTTGTCTTGTTAGAATTTTATTACTGTTTACTACCCATATTTTTAATAAAAAGTAAGAGTAATAATTAATAGTAATTTATAAATTTAAGTTATTGTAACCAAAATAATATTTGGCTTTACTTCAGAATAAAGATATTTAATAAACAATTAAGAAAAAATTAACTTTTATATACAGGGTGTTTCCTAACTACGATACGAAACTTAAAAAAGTGATTCCTTATGTCTTTTTATAAAAAAATCCTTTAAACATATGTCCTGATTTTCTTTATTTCTGAGATACAGGGTATTAGTTTTTTTAAAAGTCTGTATTTTTTAAATATTTTAAAACCCCTTAATTTATTTACATGAATCTTGGTACAATTATTTATTATTATAATACGCTTCTAAATCTCTACCTAGATTAAGATTATTGGGTCTAGTGGCATCTCAGTAGGCACCATAGCCAATATTATTAATAAAAAAGCACGCCACTGAATTTTTATACAGTTTTTATATTTCATTCTGTTTATGCAATTAAAAGTTAAACTTTTTAGTCTCCTGTATTTTCGTCATATCTTTTTTGTTTTTAATGAAAAAAATTGAAACCACTTTAAGTTATTCTAAAAGTATCCATAAACAGCATAAAATAAAATCCGAAATTTAAAAAATAAACAAGTTAGATAAAAGTTAAAAATTACTTTAAAAAAATAAAATATTGTGTCTAATATATGTATATTAATAAATAACTTTAACACCCTGTATCTTAAAATGAAGCAAGTCCGGACATACGAGTATGTTTATGAAAACTTTTTTATAAAAATGCAAAAAATAAATAAAAATTAAACTCATAGATGGTTTGCAATCCCCTAACATTGCTAAAACACATGTTCAATGGCTTCCAGTTAAATTTATTTTATGATTATTTAATCATAAAATAATTTCTTAACGAGGCTGCCAGGCGTGAACTGGATTCCCCTAATCGATCCTCAAATTAATTCTTTGGACAAACCACGAAGGCTAAAAGCCTAAATACTAACGTACCGTGGGTGTCTTAAGCGAGGTAAGAGGGAGTTTGTTGACACGGGACTTAAATACTTGAAGATTTGGGGGGGAAGGGAAAAGACCTCCGCGGGCAGCAGGTTCCACAATCTAGAAACTCTAGGGATAAAAGAACGAACAAAGTGAGAAGTTCGGGGCCTGTCCAGTTGGACCGTATAGGGATGCATATGCGCGGAACCACGAGTTTCTCTGTTGGGAACCGTGAGTGGAGGAACTATACTGGTCAATTCTTCAGAGCAGAAGCCATGGAAGTACCTATAAAAAGCGATAAATCGCCCACAGCCCGACGATGGGCAAGAGAGGGAAGCCTTTCTGTAAGTGAAGGATCATTAATGAGACGAACAGCTCTTCTTTGAATAGAATCAAGAATGCTCAGGGTTGTTGGGGACGCCATGCCCCAGATATGAGAACAATATTCCAAGGGAGGTCGGATTTGGGAAACATATAAAGTGTATAAATTAGAAGCGGAAAAATACTTTTTAGCTCGAAAGAGAAATCCAAGCTTTTTGAAGCTGCCGTGGCTATAGATACAATGTGTTTATGCCAGTTAAGGTTACTTTCAAATGTGACGCCCACGAGATTGAAGGTGTCTTTGCTCTGTAGAACTTGGCCGCTCATAAGTAGAGGATGAGTATTTGATGACTCTTTTCGCGACAAGGAACATGACTGTGTTTTGGATGCATTAAAATGGACGAGATTTTTGGCGCCCCAATCCAATATTAAATTAAGATCCTGAGAAAGAGATATCTGCATCGCTCTGCGTTTATTTTCCAAGTCAGGTTTAGTGATGGGTTTAGGAACCTGAAAACTGGAGTGAAGGGTACTATCGTCGGCGAAACTATGAATGGAATTAGTTGTGGACGAGAGAAGGTCGTTGATGTGAAGAAGAAACAATGTTGGTGCCAGAACTGAGCCCTGAGGGACTCCAGCATTTATTTGGTGAAAGCTTGAAGAATGGCCGTCCACAATAACTGATATACGTCGATCAGATAGATAACTAGAGAGCCAAGTACAGAGTTTAGTTGAAAGACCATAGGAGGGAAGTTTATTAAGAAGTGCTGCATGCCAGACCTGGTCAAAAGCTTTGGATATATCAAGAGCAACGATCTGGGACTCACCTAGAAACTCAAGAGACTTATTCCAACAGTGTGATACGAAGGAAAGAAGATCTGCTGTAGATCTTTTGTGGCGAAATCCATACTGCCTGTCGTGCAAAATTTTGTGTTTTTCCAAGTACTTAAGAATTTGTGAATTAATTAATTTTTCCATTACTTTACAAAGAACTGAGAGAATTGAAATTGGTCTATAGTTAGATGGAAGCGATTTAGATCCTTTCTTGGGAATAGGTTGAACACGTGCAGCCTTCCAGCTCTCCGGAAAGATACCTGTGTCGTAAGAAATTCGAAAGAGCCGAGTTAAGATTGGTGCAAGTTCTGGAGCACATTTTTTTAAAACGATTGCTGGTATGCCGTCCAGCCCAGACGATTTCTTGGTGTTAAGGGAGGAAAGGATACGCTTAATGTGTTTTACTTTAAAAATAATATCGGGCATTTTATGAGGAACTGGGGTAATCGTTGGAATTGGATGATTTACGGGAGGGTCAAGGGTTGAATTGGCAGCAAATTGTTTGGCAAATAGTTCTGCCTTCCCTTTAGCAGTAGAAATAATTTCATCTTCCAAAGTTAGTGGTGGAAAAGAACTGGCACAAAAATTCCTACTTATGTTTTTCGCAAAGGACCAGAAGGATTTGCTACCATTTGAGCAAGAAAGAACTTTGTTTTTGATACGATTGTCGAAGGAGTCTTTGGCTTCAGAAATTGTTTGATTGTAGTAGTTTCTTGCTTCAATGCTGGCCTGTCGGTTTTCTGGACTAGGATCCTGTAGAAAGTTCTTGTGAGCCTGAACTTTTAAAGTTCTGGCTTTTTCACAAGATTTGGAAAACCAGGGTTTGTTATTGGATTTTTTGGGGTTTTTGATGGTGTGTGGAATATAGGTTTCAATGCCCAATTGAATTGATTCAGTAAGTTGATTGCAAATTTGGGAAGGATCACGAGAAGAAAAGCAGATGGAATTCCAGGGGTAAGTGGCGAAGAAGTCCCTTAGGCCATCCCAGTCGGCTGAGTTGTAGTGCCATACGGTGCGTGGTGGCATGTATTCATTTACCTCGGGATGTGCAGGGTAAGATATAGTAACTAAGCCATGATCTGAGCGACCTAGGGGTGCTGTGACAGATGTTTCATAGAGTTCGGGGTTTGTAGTAAGAAAGAGATCTAGGGGATTTGAACTATGATTTGGGACTCTAGGAAAGTAGGTGGGTTTCATAATAAGGTTGGTAAGAGAGTTACTGACTGCGAAGATTTCGGCTGCTCTGCCTTGGGGGTCAGTTTTGAAGAGCCCAGCCAATCCTTATTATGGACATTGAAGTCGCCAAGCACGATTACTTCAGCCGATGGAAACTGAGAAATTATGCTATCGATCTTTTGTTGAAAGAAAGTCAAAGAATCTCGACATGAGTGAATTATTACTGGAGAAAAGCCAAAAAATATTTTTGTTTAAATTTATATTTCTGGATAACAAAATAACCTATAAAGGTAATGTGTCATATCATTTGTAATACGTTTTACAAATAAATCCTTTACCATCGTTTTTTTGGTTAGAGAGACATAAAAGTTAAAGGAAAACTCAGAAAAGTATTGAATTAAAAAAGATTAAACCATATTTACTCGTATTACACTGCTATTAAGTCAATTTTGCATTCATGTTTATTTTTAATACCGCTGGTGTAGTAATGGGCTTGTTTTGGTTATTAAATTATAAGGAGTTTTTAATTATTTTTTAATAATTTCTCTTTAGATTTACTAAAGAGATCTGCCCCATCTCGCATAGTAGTTGTGGCTTCAGAACTTCTATAGATTGTCGTCACTAAATCTGGATAATCTAAACCCACGACAAGTTCTTGGTTTCCACCTTATATTTATTATGTATCAAAATATGCCAATATTTGTTTTACCAATGAGTTAGCTAAACGTCTTGAAGGAACTGGCGTTACAGCAAATTGCTTACATCCTGGTATGATTGACAGTGGAATATGGAGAAATGTACCAATTCCCTTAAACTGGCCTTTAAAATTAATCATTAAACTTTTTTCAAAACTCCCTTACAAGGTAAGAGAAAAGTAAGATGAGGTTAGGCAATTATGAAATAGATTGGGTACTGGTTGAAACACCGTTGCTTCTTAAAACTAAAAAAACTTTTTTATGATTACTTACTTACTTAAAAGGTTGTAAAAATAAAGAATTTATGTCATTTTATTAAATAAATAATGAAATATTTTCTAGTAAACTAGGTTACTTGTTTTGACCTTTGCGTAATCATCCCGGACATAATTAGATAATAAATAAAAACAATGTCGTATAAAAAACATTAGATAATTACGTGGGGCGTAAAGTCCACTCATATAGCTTATAGAAGAAAAATATAAAAAAAAGTTTTTTACTTTATTAATTATTAATTTCCATGCGTAAGTTTGCTGACGTTTAGCCTTCGCTTATTAAATTATATTAATTTAATTTTTTTAAGTAATGTGAAAAAGCTTTATAAATTGTAAAGTATAATATTTCATTGCTATAATAAATTAAAGAAGTTACTGTCCTATAACCGCATTTAAAAAATATTATGAAACATATTTAATAAAGATTTAAAAGTTAATTATGTACAGGGTGTCCCATTTTGGTTGTCCCTTATGGGAAACTTGGAAACCATAAGAGATATTAAAAATCCGATACCCCATCCTCGAGCTCTTTTTGGAGAAAACATTTATGGTAAAAACAGATCATCGCTATCGCGAAGCGTTTCAGAGATACAGGGTGATTCTCGATTTTTCACTTTTTGAAAAGGTCCTGTAGCTTTAGTTATTACAGATACGAGAAAACTAATTGCACATTATTCAGAGTTTTTTTCCGTAGAATCCAGTGGCGTAGCCAAAAATTTTTTGAGCTGTCATTTTTGACATATGACCCAAACATGTTTTTTTTTTAGGGACACCCTATAAATGATTAGGTAATTAAATTGCTTGTTTTTTTCTGATTAAAATAATATATCATAGTAGGTGGTTTAATAATTTTTACGTCAAATATTGGAAAAATTATGATTTTAAAGACGCATTGCGGCTTCTATCTGTTTTTAAATTGTTTTATATTTTTTGTTTTAAAAGGAATCTGTCATCCCTTAGCTCAGGAGACATTTCCGTAGAAAAAACAAAAATTAGTTTACAACAACAATAATAAACAAGTTATATTAATTAAACTTAAAAATTTATAAAGTTTTTTAATTTTTGATTTTTAATTTTTTTTTTATTTTTTATGAATTCTCCATGTCAACTTTACCAATAAAGCAAAAAAAAAACAAAAAAAAATTTAAAGTCCAAAAAAACGAAAAATTTTTGACACACCCTGTATAACTTTGATTTTTATTTTTTATACAACATTATCATACTAACACAGTACCAAAATTTTTTGCTTCAAATTCATAAATAAGGACGCTATATTTTAGCTAAGTAATAGTTATTATAAAAAAGGGATATTTAAATAAATATTTATAAATTTATTCACCTCTCAAAACGATCACCTGACTAATGGCAAATTACCACATAATAAAAGGGAAAAATGCACTAATTATTATAAATTAATTGGCAAAGGCCACACACCACAGGCTTAAAGTAGTAGTTTCCATTTATTTAAATTGTGAGGAGGTTTTTATTTCCGAAAGTCAAGTTTTCGTGAAACGCTGTGATTAGGAAATAAGGTTCAATAAACCCGTTTAAATAATCGCACTAGCCTTTTTTCCACCTTCTTTTCTTTTTTTAACAAAATAATTAAACGACAATAATTCTGACATAGACATAAGTATTTGCGTAGAAATCCCTGTAGAGCCTTTTTTTAAATATACAGGGCGTACCACTGAAAATAGCAAAGTTGGTAGCACTTCCGGTTAAACCAGCAGTGTCATATAAGTAATAAAATATTAGGGATATGCGTTCTATACAGGGTGCCCCGTAATTAATTGGAAATAGGTTTATGTAGGATATCTGATATGAAAAAAAAAAAGCGTTTGAGCTCAATATCGCTTAACAAAATGATATTGGTTTTTGTTCTACAGGGTGTTAAAACTAATTTTTACCAAACATTTGGGAAATACCTCGAAATTCACTGGACAGATTAAAGTGAAATTTGGTGTACTCTTATTATTTGAGATGTCGGACCCGAATATAATAACTATTTTGCCATTACGACTAGATGGCGCCACATACAATAACATTGATTGATTAAAATGGTCATAACTTTTTGACCTCCCTGCATGCACATTTGCGAGTGAAAATAATAAAACAGCATTTAATTTTAGTCAAAAAGGTATACTTCTTTGATTTCCAAAAACTAGATCGTATTTGAAATAAACGATTTTTTTATTAGGTTGGCTTGAAAAATTATAATCGGAGTTTTGCAAAGTAGGCTTTACCTAGGAAGAAAACATCCTAACTACGACCTGTCAAGGTAAAGTATTAATAAGTAAGTCTATAGTTCGTAGTCGAAGAGCAGCGCGGCGTTATTTAGATCTGTATCCGGATCGAAGGTATCCAAATCATTAAACATTTAAAGCATTGTACGATAGATTAGGCAAATCGGCTCATTTCGTTTAAAAACGTAAATTCGGGAAGACCAAGGGTAATTGGTGCGGATATTTTAGATGAAATTTTCGTTCGTGTTACCGAATATCCTGAAACCAGCTCAAGACGGATTAGGGCAGCCACTGGTGTAAGCAAATCTTCGGTGTCCAGAATTATACGCGAAGAAAAACTGAATCCGTATCACTTCACTCCAGTTCAGAATCTTCTTTCTCAAGACTTTTCTCCAGTTCAGTAAATGTTTTAAAGAGCGCCCATTAATTGATCTATTTTTTTAATAAAAAATTTTTTACGGATGAAGCCACGTTCACAAGGTGAGGTGTTTTTAATTAATTAATGTAATAATCATATTTATTTGATGGAAAATCCTCATGCTTTCCAAGAACACCATTTTCAACATGAGTTTTCAATAAATATTTGAGGTGGTATCTTTGGGGATTGTATTGTGAGACCGTTTGAATTGCCAGCTAAGCTTGATGGAGAACGTTATGTAAATTTCTTAACGAATGATCTACCCATTCTTCTAGAAGATATGCCTCTAAATTTAAGACTAGATAGTTGGTATGTGCACGATGGTGCAGCGGCACATTATTCACTGCAAGTCAGAAATTATTTGGACGATGTTTATCCTCCTTGGTAGAGGTAGTAAATATCCGTGGCCAGCGCGTAGTCCTGATCTTAATCCCTTAGATTTTTATTTTTGGGGCTATTTGAAAACACTTGAGTATAAAAATAATATATATAACCGTCAGGGCCCAAAAAGAATCATTATTTGGAGTCAAACAAAATTTAAATAAAATAATTAGACAATGTGTCCTAGTGGATGGTGAACATTTTGAACATTTATTATAATCAATAACCTTTTCTAACTTTATCGTTTTATAATTAAATTTTAGAATGTTCATGCGCAACCTAATAAAAAATCGTTTATTTCGAAAACAATCTACTTTGTGGAAATCAAAGAAGTATATCTTTTTTGACTAAAATTAAATGCTGTTTTATTATTTTCACTCGCAAATGTGCATAAAGGGAGGTCAAGAAAGTTATGACCATTTTAATCAATCAATGTTATTGTACGTTATGTGGCGCCATCTAGTAGTAATGGCAAAATAGATATTATATTCGTGTTCGTCATTCCAAATAATAAGAGTACACCAAATTTCACTTTAATCTGTTCAGTGGATTCCGAGATATTTCACTTAATGTTTGATAAAAAATTAGTTTTAACACCCTGTAGAACGAAAACCAATAACATTTTGTTAAGCGATATTGAGCTCAAACGCTTTATTTTTATGTCAGGTATCCTACATTAACCCATGTCCAATTACGGGAGACTCTGTATAGCCATACGTCCTCCTAAAATATTAGAGTCGTGTTACTGTTTCAAAGAGGGAAAAGGGCTTGATAGTAATTTCGTGGGCACCTGGTATCGACACAGATGTCCATAATACGAAGATTTAAGATTATGGTTAGCAAATGTTTGTATCTGTAAAATGTAACTAAATAAGCATTTTCTTATGCTGAAATTATAAAAAACAAAACTGTTAAGGTCTGTAAATATATGTAAAAATTTGTGCTATATGCAAAACCCTAGCGACAAAGCGACATTGTATGTTGGCAGATTAAAAAAGTGTTGGGAATTTGTATATTGTGTTTAATAATAAAGTTTAAAAATAAAGGTTTTATTCTAGGTTCCCCTAAACATAAAATAACATTGTTTTGTAGGTTGTCAGACATCAGTATTTCTAGCGTGCTCAGATGAAGTCCAAAATGTAACAGGAAGATATTTTATGGACTGTAGAGAGAGATCCTTGAGTAGTGGTGCCACCGACTCATCCAAAGCAAAAAAACTATGGGAGCTTTCAGAAGGATTTGTTAATCTTAAACCATCGGACCCAAAAATTTAATTTAGTTAAAACTTATTTATTTTAATAACATGCAATTTTAATTATAAAAGTTTTTTTTTTTAATATAAGAAAACAAATTGCATTTATTTGATGTTAAAATTACTTTATAATAATATTTAATTAAAAAATATTTGTGACTACAAAATTTTAATTGTATTATCATTATATGGTTTTTTTTTTATTAAATATATTATGGAAACAATAATATAAAGATTTGTTTATTTTTAGAATTTTATGAGTATAAAAGTTATTTTTCCTAAGGTATGGTAATGCTTATATAAAAATGTATAAAGTTTGGCAAACGATGTAATATTTAAAACCATAATAAGCAGCATGTTAAGATAGGTGTATTTACCATAGATTATATTTGCTGATGACAAAGCGTGACACTGAACAAACAAAATATTATTCTAAAAGTACGCGCACATACGTCGGCGTCAGAGGGACGGTACGGATCGGAAAAAGTAGTTTTAGTGAAATTAAATGACACACACGCACATGCGAGTTATTAATAAATCATAAGTAAATAGTAATATTTAGCGCCTTTTTACCCGGGGTATAAAACCCCTAGGTTAAAACCCTCCTGTAAGAATCGGCTTAAATTCTTATCAAATGACGCAATTTCTGACCTGTATCGCACATACATATGAAACGATAATAATTATTTTAATTAATCTTTTGCGGAATTTTTTAAATCCGGTGCCAACCGCCCGCATATAGGTACACTGCTATATTTAATTTTACTAAAACTATTTTTTTTTAATCGGTACCGTCCGTCCGATGCCGACGTATGTGCGCGTACCTTAACTAAATCATAAGGCATCAGTAATACTCCGATTACATTCATGAATTATTTAGGGAATATAAAATCAACTTTATATAAAATATGTCCTAAACGTCTTAGTTTTTGAACTACAGGGCGTTAAAAAGTTCAAAAAAATTGTTTTTTTTTATAAGAACTTTTATACCAATTTAGATATTTAAAAAAAAATTGGAGGACGCCTTCTATGCACTAAAAGACATTTTTTGGCATACAAGATTTTTTTTACCAGTGTTGTTCATGAGGAATTAAAGGTAAATATTTTTTAAGAAAAACATGGTATGCCACTACATTTTTCTAAAATAAAAATATTTTTTTAAATGCCCATTTAGTTAGACACAAATTTAGTCTTATAACTTTTTTCGATTTGATGCCGGTTTTCGCGTAAATGAATAAAAACCATTTTTTGGCATGGTCAACTCCCTATCTAAATAACAAAATAAAAAGTTGTTTTTTCACTGTACAGTTTAATATTATCCGTATGAAATGAACGTGTAGTTCAAAAACTAAGACGTTTAAGACATATTTTATATGAAGTTTTCTTCATATTTCTTATTGTAGAATTAGCCCTTAAAGTTTGTCGGATAAGTTGTAAAACACCCTGTATATTTTTTTTTATACCCAATTAAGCAACACTTTAATCCAATTTAAGCCACATTTCGACTAAAACCTTAACATCCTAAGAGCAAACACCAGTCGTCTAACTAAAAAGTCGTAGTCTTCTTGTGTCAGGTTCTATAAAATCATGTTATTTGTGAAAATAATATTCAACAAAAATAATTAAGTATAGTAATCAAATGGAGGGGTCAGTCAAAAGTATCTTGACTATATACAGTGTGTCTAATAAAGTTGGAACCATATTGAAAACTTTTTATTATTCATTTTATAAAAGTTGTGCATGGTGAAAACTCAATATGCAATTATCAAATTAAATTTTTTTAGATCTTATACGAGATATGTCAAAAAATATAAATTCAACTCAAGAGTAAAGTACCTTTATTTTTGACAAAATCAAAAAGTGTTATAAAAAAAGTTGTTCAGAATTAAAATAAATTAAATTTATTTGATATACAGTACGGTTGCGTGGGTTAAAATAATTTCATGAAATAAATTTCAGTGTTGTTTTATTGGAAAAATACTTATACACATTGATTTTTAACACGCTTTTATTAACTTGGGTTGTAACTATCTATCTATCTATCTATCTATGTAACGGAATCTTTGAGCCTAATTTTAACCAACTTCCAGCTATTCGATTTCTTTGAAACTTTGCACACGTGTCAAGGACCGATGAAGATGCAATAATTTAAAAACAGTATCCCGTTATCTTTTTTGGAATCGCCAGGAAAAAAATTCCATTATATTATAAAAACAACACCTAGGATGCCATCTGTTGACAACATTTCAAACTTTGCTATTAAATGAAGAAGAAATTTTTTAGTTTTTACACAATTTGGTTAGTTGCACCATGAGTGTTCAATTTTTATGAACAATAAAAATATAGGGTTAGTTGCACCATTACTTCAAGGATTCCATAATAAAAATTACATTATGTGTAATGTATACATAATACATAATGTGCAATTAATAAAAATTAACATTCTTTTTAACACGCTTTTATTAACTTGGGTTGTAACTATCCATCTGGCTATCTATGTAACGGAATCTTTGAGCCTAATTTTAACCAACTTCCAGCTATTCGATTTCTTTGAAACTTTGCACACTTATTAATGACCCATGACAATGCAATAATCTGCAAACAGTATCCCGTTATCTTGTTTTTGATAGCCAGGAAAAAAATCCATTATATTATAAAAACAACACCTGGGTTGCCATCTGTTGGCAACATTTCAAACTTTGCTACTCAATGGAGAAGAAATTTTTTTAGTGGGTTGCCATCTGTTGGCAACATTCCAAACTTTGCCTGGGTTGCCATCTGTTGGCAAAATTTCAAACTTTGCTACTCTATGGAGAAGAAATTTTAGTGGGTTGCCATCTGTTGGCAACATTCCAAACTTTGCTACTCTTGTTCACTAAAAAATTTTTTCGCCATTTTGTCAAGAGTAGCAAAACTAAAAATGAAAAATAATTATTAGTTTAAAAACTAAAAACACGCTTTTATATGCAACCGAACTAAAAATTAGAAAATAATTTTTCATTAAAAAAATATTGTCATTTCATAGTAAAAAGCGTGGGGTGCTTAATATATTAAATGTTATAATTATTATATTTGCAAATATCTATGATGGAAAAGTTATGAAAAAATAGTAAAATGCACCCCACGCTTTTTACTATGAAATGACAATATTTTTTTTAATGAAAAATTATTTTCTAATTTTTAGTTCGGTTGCATATAAAAGCGTGTTTTTTTAGTTTTTTAAACTATTAATTATTGTTTTAAGATGTGGATTTTTTTGTATACCTAAGTCATGTATACAGAGAGAATCGAGAATTTGATTATCAATTTCATTCAAAAGTTGTAATAGGGCGTAAGTTAAAAAACATTTAAAATTTAGGGACTTGTTTCTTTGAAAAAACGTTAAACCCGTTGATTTTTATTTATGGCTGCGGTTTTTTTCGTGTAAAAATTATGTATACAGGGTGGCCAAAAATAAGAAACGACAATCAACTAATTTTTTTTAATTGAAACATTTTTTTTTTAACTACATTTTTAAATTTTGCATCAAATTCTAAATATATTTTATATTCCATAACCTCTACTAAAGTTACTGGTATTCAACAAATGTACGAATAATTTATTATTATTTTTTAATTTATCAAGCTGTAAAAATATAATTAAAGGTTTAAATTTAAAAAAAGGCCAGTTTATACTCACATTCTCGTAAAAATTAGTTAAGGTCTGTGGATGAATTTTTGTATTTTACCTCCTATTCTGTTTTTGAATTCATCAGTATTTGGTGGTTTATTGATGTAGATAGTTAATTTTACATAACTCCACAGATAAAAATTTACTTCTGGAGACCTAACTGGCCATCTTGCCTCTTCTTTTAATCGGATCTATTTGGAAAAACATCGTGAGGGTAATCTTGTACTATTCGCGAATAGAGTGGAGGCACACCATATCGAATCTGTCGGTATATTTAGATTTACATTATTTGGGTAAAGCGCAGTTAGAGTGGTTATTTCGTAATATTGTAATTGATCTAACTAGTTTTCAGAGTTAAATATTTCCCTATTAAAAAAGAGACCTACATTTAAAATACTTAAAATTCCGAATCATACGTTTACTTTCTGAGGAAGTTACGTGCAACAACCCGTTCTTCAGTGGGGGTTATCTGATGTCCAATAACGGTAATTTTGTTTATTTATTAATCCAATAATTCTTTAAAAGTTGGGTATAAGCATTGCATATAGTGATTATTATCCCAAAAATGTTTAACTAAAAACTTCCAAAATATAGGGAGATACGAATAAAATTCTTATTTTATTGCTTGGCGTAATATTTTAATTCGCATACTTTACAAATTCAAACAAATAATTTGGGATACATTGTTTAAGATTCTCTTTAGATAAATTTTGGGGATTTGTATAAAAGTCATGATTAATTTTTTTTGGGAGTTTTGGATGTCTTTTCTTAAAATAATTGCCGCTTTTTTTAGTACATCACTGTCACTTTTAGTATAATATGTATGTTTTTGTATTTTTTTTGTTTATATCTTTCAAGATTTTTAATATTGCTCTTCCACTTTTGCAGTATACCACCTGATATGGTTTTGCATAATTTTTCGAAACTGTTTGTGAACATTTTTCTGTTATAACCCAGTTAATTTTTTTCTAAACATTTTTAGTTTAATTCCGTTTCAAAATATTTAAAATGTAAATTTTTGAATGAGTCAACAATATCAGTTTTAAAAAGCACTTTTTCTTCCAAAATAATGTGGTTCTATAGTTCTTTGCAAATTTTTTTCAAAATTGTCTCATCTTATTTTTTTATTAACTCTTAAGAATTTAAACAAGCTTGTTTTGTGTAAGATTTCCTACACCTTTTATAAAAAAGAATGTTAGTATTAGAAAAATTACCGTCCTGAATATATGGTGATAATTTTGTACATATTAAATCTCCTTTTCTTTTTAAATTGAAATCTTCAAAAATGTTTTTAAAACCTTTCTGACTTAAAATAATAACAAAGTCCCCTTTATTTTGATGATGAATACCGATATCGCAAAACAGACCATTTTTAGAGTAAGAATTAAAATTTCGGTGATGGGTATAATTTTTTCAACTTCCTGTAATACCGTACCTAGCTCACAATTTAGAAATATATTTAGCAGGCAGAATTTTAAAATAAATTTTTATCTTTTAAATTTTCATCAATTCCCAGATGTTTTTAAGACCTTTGTGAGTTGGAATATCCACAAATAATTTGTTACAATTTTTTATATAGGTATTTTAAACAAACAAACCACTGTTTTCCATTTCAAAAAATCAGCTATATTAACTCTCTCGTTAAGTTCAGCCACCACCAGCGGTATGATTAAAAAGAAAAGTATTAATATTATCAGCAAAATTAGTTAACATGCAAATAGACTTAAATGGGTGATAATTAACAAATGCTTTGTTGCAATATAAAAGGATTTCTGAATTAAGATTTGAAAATGACCATCGCGGTCAGTGTCTTGCTTTGGCCCGGTGAAAGGCAATTTTCAAGTTTTTAATGTTAATCTGTTATCAGGTTCATATTCTTGAACAAATGCATTCTTTCTATAATTTGATTTGCAAAAAACCTATATTTTGACTTTAAATAATTTTGACGCTTCATAGCATTTAATCAGGGATGCTTATACTTTGTCTTTTATCATATAATTGTGGTAATCTGATGGACTACTTGCTCCCATCATATGCTGCACAAAAATCTTAAATTTATTCGAGTTTTTAACGACCTACTAAACAACATTTTACCTTATAACATTGTTTAATGAATAATCTCCATATACAACCAAAAGCTTAAGCATCTATACGAACAATTTCCATCACCAAAACAGTCAAGTCAAGTTTATTATTATTTTAAGGTATGGCAAACAAAAAGTAAAAATTCTTAACCAAACCTTTACTGTTAGGTTTGGTTAAAAATTTTTACTTTTTGTTTGCCATACCTTAAAATAATAATAAACTTAAAAAATCATAATGAAAATATACACATCGTGGTACACATATATGGACTAACCTAAATACAATCGGTATAAAAGAGAGAGGGTAAAAGAAGTAATTATATTTTTTAATAGTGGCATAATTGACCACAAAATGTAAGAGGTATTTTTAAAAATATTACGGTTTAAGCAAAACTTAGCATCAATTTGCATTTTTAGCCTATGCCCAGTACTCTCGTTATACCACGAGTGGTCACTCGGCCTGCACAATGTACATACATAAAACGTTTTACAAAACAATTGTTTTTTTTTTAATTTTATTACTTACACAGTACACATTGTATAATTTTGTAATTTGTAAATTGTATAAACAAATAGAAAATGGCACGCGTGGCCTTAAGTGTTAAATTAACTTTGAATCCAAGGTTTATAGTTCTTTTTCTAATTTCAGACACGTGCGAAATGCTGCTTCACCTTTTTTATCTTGTTTAACAACATGGATATCTAGATTTAGCCCTAAAAGACAAATTTTAAAAATCCAATTGTCAAATAATAAAGATATTTTTAAATTAATTTTTTTTTTAATTTGTTATAACTTCCGTTAATTTATTTCCAATAAATAATGGGATATTTGTTTAATATTGTCATTCAAATTAAGTGTCCATCAATAAGAAACTTTGGTATAAGAAAACAATACAAAACTGTTTAAACTGGCAGTTTAGTAGGGATTATTTTGCTCTTTAATATTGAAGAAATACAAAAGACGTTTGACAATCGTATGATGGATAACACATTTTGTCTAGTATCATTAGATCCTTGAAATCTGCAGTACAGTATTGTAATAGATTTTTTAGTAACTCATATTGACTATAATTAAAAAATTCAACCAAGCTGAGTATAAAATAATCAAGAAATATCTGTTGGGGTATTTAAAAAAAGATTAAACATTAAATACTATTAAAATTGACTAATAATTGATATTTAAGTTCAGAGAAATTATATTTGACATAAATACCTACTGAAATTTAAAAAACCTAAAAGTGTGATTTTATATTTAGCCAAATAAACGCAAATTTCGCGTCTATAACTCTGGCGGTGTAAATAAGTTCTTTTGCTCGTGCCACACCAATAAGTCTCGGTAATCTTTGGAGCACCAGCATCAGATATCATTCCAAATTTTCCATTGTAGCATCTGATGACGCAATTCGCATGTTGCAGTCTAAACCAGCCCATGTATTTTTTAATGAAACTTAATTTACAGGTTTAACAAAAAGTATGACAATTTTTTTGAAACACCTCGTAAACCATCGAAAATAAAACACTTTGTTAAGAGTTGAATTTTTACCAGAAAAACAAAATTTCAAAAGTTTTTTTCTGTGAATGAATCCAATTACATAATTAAAAGTATACTAATTAATTTTTTGTTAAAAATAATTTTCGATATTACCAAACGGCAGGCGGTAAAGAAGCTTTCCTTGCCTGATGCTACTCCACTCACCTTTTAAGGAACGCGTAAAGTCTTAACGGATGTTTCGGGTTCTGGGTGGGTTAGTTAGTTTTCCTTCTTTCTTTTTCTTTCTTTTATTTTTTTCCTTTTTACCAAAAAAATATGTAAAAATGATGGAGATCTGAAAGTAAAATGTTACGGAGGTAAAATACCCCTCCTCTGGTCGAGGAGTGTTTCCGTCCGGGGGCCATCATCGAGAAGTTTTATTTCTTTTGCTAATATATGTGTGCTTAACACCATATAAACTTCTTTTTACCTACAGTCATCTAAGCCCCACATACTGTTTCTAACGCTGACCCAAATACGTCTTAAAAGTTCAACCAGCCACTTTCTTTTCCTACGCTACGAACTTATTTCTTCTTTTTACCCACATGGTGGCGTATGTGCTTACGTTCGCAAAGATCTGGCGTGAACTCGAGCTTTCAATCTAGAATCTGGTAGGCCCAATATCCTTTGGCTTAAACTCTTCCTTAGGTTTTCTACCAAATTTATCTTCTGTTTGTACCGGTCTCCGTCTAATAATTACTATGTTGAATTCCTTGACTTCTTTTCAACAAAGATCGATAGCACAATTTTTCAGTTTCCATCGGCCGAAGTAATTGTGCTTGCGACTTTTATGTCTATAATATGGATTGGCTAGGTTCTTTAAAAACTGACCCTTAAGGCAGAGCAGCCGAAATCTTCGCAGTCAGTAACTCTCTTACCAACCTTTTTATAAAACCCACCTACTTTCCTAGATTCCCTAATCATAGTTTAAATCCCCTAGATTTCTTTCTTACCTCCAACCCCTAACTTTTTCAAGCATCTATCACAGCTCCTTTAGGTCGCTCAGAGCATGGCTTAGTTACTATTTCTAACTCTACATATACCCAGGTAAATGCATGCCACTACGCACCGTATGGCACTACAACACAGCCGACTGGGATAACCTGAGGGACTTCTTCGCCACTACCCCTGAGATACCATATGCTTTTCTTCTCATAACATAAAACAACAGTTAAGCAAAACAATTACAGTTTTTACAACAATTTAGCAATAAACAAATAAAATCTAACTGCAGGATTAATTAAAGAAACGAAAATCCTAACAATTGAAATAATTCATAAACAAAACTCACATTCCGTCGTCAACATCACGAAGTGGCGTATCTTTTTTTTTATTATTTAAATTTTTAGGTATTATTTATTTATAATATTATAATTATATTTTTAGGCATTATTTAGACCTTAATAAAATAAATTAGGTTAATTATTATCTTTTTATTGCTTTCAAGCTATCAAACTCTAGTTTATACCAATTCGTGGTATTAAGGAGCAACTTTTTTTAAGCAATAATATCGGCTCTAGTCAATTTTTTTACTTTTTTGAGTTACGCCACTTGATATTGCCGACGATTTATACATACAGCCTAGGGATGCACGATGTTAGGTTGATCGATGGTCGATGTCTTGCTATCGGTGATCGGGTATTGAAAACATTGATGTTTTCTTCTAACATCGGCATATTTGCAAACAAATATAAGTTTTAATTTAAATGATTTGGTAAATATTTGTTACTTTTCTTATTATATTACTTTTTTTTTAGTTTACGCTTATACTTTTTACGATGCAGATATTTCTTAAAAGCAAATTAATAAAATTAATAAAACCCAACTGTAAAAAAAGTATGTAACTTGATATTTGTCAAGTAATGGAAAAAGTTAAAAGGTTCTGCAAAACAAGAAGGCGGCATTTAACAGTGTTTTTTGGTGGTAATGCCCGGCGTTTGAAAGATAACGTGTCGCTGCTATTTGGCTACGGTAAAAAAATGTAGTAATGCCATTTAAGTTTTATTTTTTGTTTTTAAATTGTTGTATTTTATTTTGCTGCAGTCGCCGCACCGGCGTCGGTAAGGGTTTGGGAAATAATTGGTTTGAAAACTAGATTATGCTTGCAGGGTAAACATAAGAAAATAAAATAATTAGTTTAAAAGTGTATAGTTTTACTTCTTTTTTTATTTTTAATATTGAACCATCCAGCATCGATGTTTATGAAACATCGATGTTACTTGTTCGATGTCTCGTTAACATCGATGGTTGGCTTTCGATGTCGTCATCAATGTTTATCATCGATGTGTGGCTTCGATGTCGCATCCCTATACAGCCATACAGCTAATCACAGTAGAAAAAGAAGATAGTAGGACTGACACCAGAGTACAGTGAGTGTCGAGTTATTAGATCTTTACCCCATATTTTCCCCTATTTCGTCAACGTTGTCCAAACACTGAAACTTTTTATCTTTCACAGAACCTTTTAGACAACGCGGAAGTCCAACCACGGACGTTATTGTCTTAATAACTAAGAACTACCTACAAATATTTCTTCGGCTGGGAATCGAACCGTCGACTTCTGGCGTCTGAGACCAAAGTTCTGTTTACTATGCCACCGGGGAAAGTGGGACAATCCAACTGTTTTACACATGCAGTACCATCGGCCTAACATGATTTCTGAATTACAAGGAAAAAGGGTGTACCAGGCGAAATACTACGCAGTAATTTGCCACTCCCTTCCATGTTTCAATTCGGATGTTTCAGGGCAGAAATAGATTCCGAGTATCCGCGGTAAGAAGATTTTACTTTTTAAACTGCTTTATTTGTTATTTTTAATTTAGAAAATATCGTATACATAAATATATAGTATGTGCATATAAAAAGCATGGTCAGCAAAAAAAATCATATTTGTTATTTGGAAATTTTGGTATGTCTGCGGTGTACAAGTTATACAGAGTGTCCCACCGGGAACTGCCGCGATCGATTTCGAAAGTCAGTGGGGGCATACAACTAAAATATTTTGACAGCTTTACTACTATTGGTTATATCGAAAGTTAATGTTAATTTCCTTATTTTAAATGGATTACCCTATATATTATGTATTTCTAAGATTATGCTTAAAATGTTAAAACTAATTTATGTATAATGTTCTATACCTAAGTCAAACCGTTTTTAACTTATTTCAAATTTTATGTTGAAAATGACGTTTGCAAGCCATTACATAAGCATCAATTTCTTCTAAACAAAAGTCTTTATTATGAGTTGGTGTTCGGTTTCTTGCAAAGAAAGAACTTCTTTGTAGACTGTATCGATATTTTCACAAATAATAAATACAGGGTAGTCAAAAATAATCCTTAAAAATTATAACGACAAAAACCTTAAAAACATTTTTTTAATTAAAACCCCTATTTTTTATTACTTTATCCAATTAGGTATTAAAAATAAGGATAAGTATGTATACGGAAATCTATTCCAAAAATTTATAGTTTTCGAAATATTAACTATTTTATATCTATCTATTCTAACAATGCATTTAAGTACGGGTAGGTACGGACTAGTTGGCTGTGACGCCGCATTTTGTTGTCAAAGCCAACTAGAAGCGAAACTAAGCCGTACTTAAAAGCATTGTTGAAATAAATAAATATTAAATTTTTGTACGGAGTGAAAAATATTTTCGGCACCGTGCTGAAAACTTTGGCCATGAAAAATGTGTGCTAAACTACATTTTTCGCATGTTAATAGAAAAAGTAATTATACCATTAAGTGTAGAAAATTCTTCTTTCTGCACGAGTTAGAATTAACATACTTTTTACGAGCATTAAAACAATTTTTAACATTAAGTAGTCTTTTTAAAATTTACGTAAGATTTTTTTTCCTGCACGCCATGCGGGAAAATCTTTTGGAAATATACATGTTTACATATTTTTAGGACATTTGCAAAACTAATAACTTTTGCCGAGCCATGATGAAGGGATCTTTTGAAGAGTTTCTTTTGTTTCACGACCACTTGTGAAAATAGCAAATAGCACACTGATTTCATGCATAGAAAATGCGTTATATCACACTAGTGTTGCAAAGTACTTTACAGCACTAGTGTTGCAAAGTACTTTACAACACTGGTGTGATACATATTATGATGTCATTCTAAAAACTGCTATTGGTTTGCAAGTGACATATTTATTGTAGTGACAGTAAAAAAAAACTTTTTATTTACCTTAAACGGTAGAACCCAAATTAGCGAAAATCATCTTATTTTATATTTATTAAAATTTACGAAAAAATAAAAACATAAACAAAAATATACATAACCACAAAAAACAACTTTCACTGACTGGCACAGTGTTGTGCATTTACAATTTTTATATTTATTATATTTTGTATTATAATGTATAGTTGGTTGCCTAAGCATGATTGTCATAAATTAATAAATCTAGTGACTCAGGCATTCGACTATTGGCGCGGTGATTAGCCGTGGTGGTACAGTTCTGTTAAGATGGCTAAATTGTACTTTTGTGTATTTTTGAATAGTTTACTTTTATGAAATATAGTTCTTAAAAGTGCATTAATGGCTTTTTATTGTTAGCACAACAATAATACATATTTTTCTTAAAAATATGAGGAAAAACTGTTATTTTACTTAGTTTTACATGTGATGTTCAGTTTCATTAACTCGTTTTACCAATTTTACCCCACCCAGCACCCCTTTTCACTCCCCGATCCCGTAAGTTTATTTACTGATATTTTTAAAAAACGGAATATTTTGGATATGCACCACTTACGTTTTATTTAGAAGAGTGTCTAAAATATGTAAGAATCGATAATTTTTAAAAAACCCTTATAATAGCAGAAAACCGTATTAAACTATTAGCGTTATTACCTAACAAAACCATACAATTTTTATTAAGTGAGGGCCTTTTTAAATTCCAAAATGATAAAAGTTATATAATGCTTCTAGGTAGGTGATTTTCGATGTAAAAATATTGTCAAAACAGTATAATATAGCAGTGAGGAAAAGTATATATCACACTAGTGTTGCAAAGTAAATATCACCCTAGTGTTGCAAAGTTCTCAATTGTTTTTATTTTCTGAACAGACAAACTTTAATTTATTTATTTTTTGGTGAATAATTTGTGGTCGTAGGAAAAATAGTGTACAGTACTCGTGTGAAAATGACTTTCTTACACTCGTGGGTTTGTCGCACTCGGCTAACGCCTCGTGCTACAATATTCCCACTCGTGTGAAATTAGTCATTTTCCACACTTGTAATGTAATATACTTCCTTGCATGGAATAAATGTTTTACATTTTAGCAACATAGAAACAAAAATTTTAAATTTTCTTATTAAATAAAAACTTAACGATAAAATAAATATATGTCTCCAAAAAAAATTTCTGCCTAAATATTTACATTTATTTTATATTACAATGTATCATTTGTATATTTACAATGTATCTTTTGTATTTTTTTTTACAATATTATTAAAGTAAATTCACGGATATATTCATTACCTTTTTTAAACACACTATTCCAAGTATATCTTAAATTCCTCCAAATTTGTACACCGATTTCTAAGGTGGTTTACCCTTGTGGAGACTAACATACCTTAAAAAATACTTCGAATGTATAAAATGAAAACTAGATAATAGTAATAGTTCTCGTAATAGTTTATATTGGTAGGGAAGCATTAGAGGGGATTTCGGGATTTACTACAGCGCGGAAAATTAATATACCGGAGGATACCTTGTACCTGGTTAAGTACCTTCACTAAATATGGGCCCCGTATACAGGGCCGATCATAAAAAACAAAAATATATCCATCAGTAATCGTCGAGCGCGTCAGATTAAGATAGGGTAAGTTCACTAATCTGACAATTTGAGAGTGACGTAAAGAAAACAGAGGGCTACAAAGAAAAACGTCAGATTATTATTTTCGAAAGTGGCTATTTTTTTATGAAGAAATGAAGATAATGATTCAGGGATAACAAAAAAAATACAATCCAATACAACCCAAACGATTTTCACTAGCCGAAATAATAATGGTATTTTTTGACATATTAAAAGTCTATAGCCACTTTCCCCACCGATGGAAAGGTAAACATTATATAACATTTTTTTCTTCTTATTATTTAAGCTTTGCAACCCAGTAGGTCTCTATGACGCTCGAGTAAATTTCCATTTAGCATCGTGGGCTCCCTACTATATTCCATAGGATTTTGATTAGAAAATGTTGAAAATTGTTATGTTAAATAAAAAATTATTTAAAAGGACAGTAAATCCTATTTTAGGAATAAAAATAATACACATAAGGTGATAAATTCGATGATAAGAACATGACCAAAAAAAAGAAAAATCAATGTTTTTAACAAAAAAAGACCAGAATTTACTCACTTTCCAGTTCCCCAAGGGACCAGAAAGAACCTTTTCAGGACTAGCTTTAAAGAGACCAGAAAAGGCCCTTTTTGGACCAGTCCGAAAAAAAACTTTTTTAATCCCGTATGGAGGAAGGGAGGTAAGGGTTTCACAAAACTTTTAAAGAGGAAAAAGGACTTTAAAAATCATTTCATTTTTATTATTATTTGTTTAAATTTAAATAGCCTTGCCAAACGCATGACGGCTTTTAAGACTCGCCTACGGCTCATTTTAAAAATAACCTACATCGTTCTGAAAAGTGAACCTTCCAGATTTGATACGTAATACCAAAGAAGATACTAGCGAACGCAATAGAAGTCCAGTTTAAATGGCCGAATCTATGAACGGTTTATTCAGGCAAAATTGCCGCGGGTGCCCATGTTACATGGAGCCATACAAACATATTTCTAATATATTGAACTGGGCGCCCTTTGCTCTCTTGATCCCGCGGTGAAATGTTTTTGAATGTCATATTTATTATAACGTTACATTGATACACGTTTAATGTGCGATTTATCAAAGAATGTATTTTTTCTTTTCCTATTATGAAAAATAAAGTACTGTAATCGCAAGCACATAATAATTTGCATATTTTTGCTTTTTGAAGAGAACTACCTATTGTTTTTAATGGGGATAATTTTAATGTGATATTTTTGGATTACGAAGTTAATTTTTTTTTTATTATTTTTATAATATTTTGTTTTATTTCAAAAAGGGTTAGTACTACTTCCCAATCTTTGGTTTTTAAGGTGAATATATATGTACAGGGTATCATATTAGATTGATTGGTATGGAAAAAAACGGTTATCGATTTGTTGGTGGATCTCTAGGTGTCTAATCCATACGCGTCCCAATAACGGCTCAAAATTTTTGGAACCACATAAAATTCTTTACTGAAAGTTTTATTTTGGTAACGTACAGTTGTTTTTACTTTTCCAAGTGGATAGAAAATATTTTTAGTATAGGATCTAAAGGCAATGTTGGATTTTTGAAGAGGACTGTTTACGCCTAAAGTCTTAAATTTTGATTCTGGTATCATGGTATAACCTGCACCTGAATCGACTTCGAATGTGGTAGGTTTATTTTATATGAATACGGTGGCATAAAACTTTTGAGCATCGGCGTAAGATTTATATTCGTAAAAGTCAACGATTTTGCTAATACCATAAGTATCTTCTTAATCTGTTTCAGTTTCATGTTCGATCTCATGGGTAGAATTTCTAGACTTGTTTTGCTTTGCCAACAAAGATGAAATGCAAACGTTTTTAACATAACCAGTTTTTTCGCATTCGCTACATTGAAGTGTTTTAGGATCAGTCAAACAATTTTTTACAAGATGTTTGAATCTTCTACAACGTATACAATGGTTGTCGATACCCAATTCTCGATAGTTAATTTGTGTTCTTGCTCTGGAACGGTTTGTGTCAGGAAATGTTGATCGATATTTTGGTTTACTTACTAAAGGGTATAATATAATATAATAAGTTTGTTTATATTTGATGAATTGTGAGTAGATGAAATTTCTTTATTATCAAGTATACAAGATTAAGGAGCAAATGCTTTTTTTTACGAGAATGTCGAAAGATTTTTCGTCAGATTGAAAAAGATGTTCACGAATTGACATATCATTGATACCTCTAATAAATTAAGCTCTTAGAAAAATATCTGATATATTTGATTTGCATTTGCAAGATGAAATAAACTCACAGTCTAGGTAGAATATTTCAATGTAGCGACGTAGTCAGATATTGACTGCTTATCTTTTGAAAAGTTGATAAAAATTTATGTTGTGAAACAAGGATATTTTTCTTGGGGCATAGATGGTCTTTAATTTTTTGAATAAGAGCTTTATAGTCAAATTGGTCTGGTTTTTAGGGCGCAACAAGTGCAGATAGAATAAAAAATGTAGATAAACCAATTGAATTGACCAGTAACTTGATACTCGCTCTAGTAATTAAAATACATTTCCAAAAACCGACTCCCAGAGCCTATATGCTACTTTGCACTGTTACAAGTGTAAAATATATCGACATGAATGAATGAATGAAAAGTGAATAGGACGTCCGTGGTTCGGAACCCACGTTAAACTGTAGGTCCCGCCTGACTAACTTTACCCAGACGTAAAACAAGGGTGCAAAATAAGCCGTGCGGCTGGTGGGCAGGGTTATCCCAGCCCCTCTTAAATCTACTAATCAATCTCTACCAAATTTATTATCTGAAAAGTATTGAACATAAAAATTTAATAGTAATATCGACACCGTTGCCAGATTTCCCAGTTTTGTACTGCACGTATCTTTTTCGTTTTTTAAATGAGATTTTCATTAACAATGAACAGGCCAAATTAAATAGGTTAACAAATTTTCAAAATTCCATTTTTACTAGCTGCTAAGATAGACAACATTACGTTTTCGGTAAAAAGTTCAGATGCGCTCAAATATCTCTAAAACCGCTTAAGCTTCGTTTACAAATTTCGATATTTAAAGGTTTCTGGGCAACTAGAATTGAACAGTAATACTGTCATTGTTGCGAGATTTACTATTTTTGCGTAAAACGTATTTTTTTGGTATTTTAAATGGAATACTTTATTTATTTTAACTGCAATAAAACCAATCTTTGGTAAGTTTCCAAATTTCAATCTTTGCCAGTTACCAAGATATGACAACACCGCAATTCTTTTAAAATTTTGCAACAATGCTAATATAACCGATGAATTTGGCATGCCTAAAAACCCCTAAATACCAAATTTTGTAAACACAGTTCTATCGGTTTTAAAGATCCAATTTATACACTTTGTATGTGTCCCAAATTCGACCCTCTCTGGAATATTGTTCTTATGTCTGGGGAATGGCATTCCCTATAACCCTCAGCATGCTTGATGCCATTCAAAGAAGGGCTGTTCGTCTTATTAATGATTCTCTACTTACTCAAAGACTTCCTTCTCTTGCCCATCGTCGAGCTGTGGGAGATCTATCGCTCTTCTATGGATACTTTTACGGCTTCTGCTTCGACGAATTATCCAGTATAGTCCCTCCTCTTGCCGCACCCAACAGAGAAACTCGTGGTGCCGCACGTATGCATCCCTATACGGTCCAATTGGACAGGCCCCGAACTTCCCATTTCGTTTGTTCTTTTATCCCTAGAGTTTCTAGACTGTGGAACCTATTGCCAGCGGAGGTCTTTACTTCCCACCCAAATGTTCAAGTTTTTAAGTCCCGTGTTAACAAACTTCCCTTACCCTGCTTAAGACACCAACGGTACGTTAGTATTTAATCTTTCAGCCTTCGTGGATTGTCCAAAGATAAAAAAAAGATATTTGGGAAGTAAATTACTTTTTGCTGAAAATGCAGTGTATTATATCTCGGGAACTAATAGAGACAGAATTTTGAAAATTTTGAAACCCACTAAATTTGATACAACCAATTTTATGCAATAAAAATAATTAAGTCATGCCATTTAAAAACCTGAGGAAAATACGTCTAGCACAAAATTGGGAAATTTAACAACAGTGCAACTATAACTATCTAATTCTACATGTCCAAAACATCTTTTATACCAAATTTGAGGCGGTCCAAACCCAATAACCAGGATTCTTTAGTTGACCAAGGCCGTGAATTCTTCCATTTTATGTTATTACAGTGGGGATATTAAAAGATTTCCGCCTTCTTTATCTTTTGAATGGTACAAGATATTGAGATCATATAAATTTGGCTAAAAGGGTTTCACTTAAATTACTCTTTGACATAAACTTAATTTCCGTCACATGGCCTAGTGCCAAGGGGGCACTGGCAATTTTTTTAATTGAAAAGAGGGGTCATGAGCGCCTTGTTTTAAAGGCCTTTCGTTTTCTACTTATCACCGTTTTATTTTTAAATACGGTCAAGTCGTTCTAGAGTTACAGGCGTTTGAAGTGGAGCTCCCATTTGTACATGCATTGCGGTTTTTAAAAGTTCTTTTCCCCTGAACTTTTGAATGGGTCAAGATATCGATATCTGGTAAAATTTGTGTAAAAATTGTGTCACCTATGCTACTTTTTAGTATTAAAATAATTTTGGTCAGATAGTCTAGTGTCAAGGGGGCACTAGCAACTTTTTTTTTTATAGAAAGGTGGGTCACGTAACACCTAGTTTTAAAGGCCCTTGGATTCCCTACTTAACTTTACTTTGTTTTTAATAATTTTGAGAATAATAAAATGTATTTAACTGCATACCCCTGAACTGGATACTATAAGTAATAATTAGAAATAAACTAAAAACACTAAATTACATACCATTATTATTTAAATTAATGAATGAAACCCTTGATCTATTTTTTTGTTAGAATATTTATTGATATACTGCTCAAGACATTGGATTGGGTAACTCTATTTACCTACTGGTAGTAAACTAGTATTCTATAAATAAAAGTACCAAATTTTATTAAAACCAGATTAGGGTTATTTAAGGTATTAGCACCCTGTATCTGGGAAACAATGCATTATAAACATTTCTTTATATTTTGTAATTCAGAATCTCTCCTTAAATTTTCTTAACGACATTCTGTAACACTCTGTAGAGACAGACGATTTTGTTTGTCTGTCTCAAGTCTTGATTTGTAGACTGTAATTATTTTACATGTATATAAAGGTGAGCTTCTTTGATTGGCGATGATGATTCACAATTGCAAACTTTGATTATAGTCCGTGTTGTGTTGCAGTATAAACAAAATCACATGTTTTCCTAAATTATGGTATTTTATACTTATATAGGGCAATTTTTAATATACCTTTTATGATTTTAGACGAAGCAAAAATTTTTATTAGAGATATATATATATAATTTTATTTAAATATGAAAAATAAACAATTTTCCAGGTATAGTTAAGTCCATCCGTGGACACATTGTCTACTTAAAAAAATTGGTGTATAAAAAGTTGAAAAAATATAGGATTAACCTCTTATTATTGTTTTTAACTAACTTCCAAAAGAAGAAAGTTATCAACTCGTCCTGTATGTTTTTTTGTGTGCATGTTACGCGATTACTCCGTCAATATAGACCGATTTTAAAAATTCTTTTTTTGGGTTTCGCGGGGGTTTCGGGATCGCAAAGAAAATGGTATTAGACCTATAGATTTTTCTCTGCCGTACGTTGTTCGTGGCGACAAAGCTGTACCAACGCCACCTATGGGTGTAACATTAAACAAATATTATAATAATACGGGGGCTATTCACCAATTGCTATTACATCCCTTAAACAAAATTTATATCCTTTAACAAAAGTGACTTTTCAGGGAACTGGAAGAGAGACTACAGTAAAAAGCACAGGGACGTGTAATTTGATTGATTGACATTGGGGTCCAGGGTTAGTTCTGGTTAGTTTTTTTTTATCGTTTAACTTAAAAATATAAGACAAGATTTAAATTATAATAATAAATTGGAAAGAAAAAACTAAAACGAGGAAAATGACCGATAGACAGTTTTGAGCTTGACATTACTTCTGTAAAAACCCAATTAACTGGTAAAAGATACATCTATTAGGTATAATAACCAGCAAGAAAATAGTAAATGTTTAGTCATATAATAAGTATTTTATTGTTATTTGTTTTCTGGGAGTTTAAATTGAACAAAATATTATTTGGCTTTTCTCCAGAATAGAAAAGGTTTAATAAACCTTTAAAGAAAATTAAACTTTTTATATACTATAAAAACTATTCTGTCCTTGCATAAAACAACAAAAGTTAAGATAACTTTAAAAGAAATAAATTAATAATCTTCATTAAGGTTAAATCAAAAATTTACTTACCATACAGAGAAAGTTCATAAGCTTTAACTCAAAATTATTTTATCATAATCCAATAAAATAAAATCTTAACGAGACTACCAGAACGAGAACTGAGCTTATGGTCGTGTCTTAAAAATGTGGTAAACCTTTTAATTAAAACTATATATATATTATATAGATATATATATATATATATATATATATATATATATATATATATATATATATATATATATATATATATATATATATATATATATATATATATATATATTAATTTTAATAAAATAATTTCAACCAAAAGAAAGTATATCTATCTGTATAGTAAGTAATTTTTTTGTTAAATTAAAATAATTATTTAATAATAAATATCTTATTAATTTATTTCTTATAAAGTAATCTCAATTTGTATTGTATTATGCAATCACATATAAACATTTTTAATTCTGGAGAAGAGCAATATATATTATACTTCTATATATATATATATATATATATATATATATATATATATATATATATATATATATATATATTAAACTTCCAGAAAACAAATAAACTATAAAACGTTAATATTAGTCCTTTTTATATTAAACCTTTTTTTTGACTCTTGTGCTGCGTATGGTGGTAATTAAAAAGCTGCAAAATGTAAATTCTAAAATTTATTTTTTAAATTTTAGGGAAAAGAGGGGAAATACCGCCAGGCTAAGCAAAACAATGATTTTAAACAGTACTTGAAACGAAAAAAAAATATTTCTGTTATTTGCTATAGAAGTTTAAATCAAACAAAAAACAGTAACAAAAAAATAAGATTTGCTTGCCTGTGATATGATATTAGCATTGTCCAGTGGCGATATTACCAGGTGCTAGTGGGAAATATCGCCATTTATATTTGGGAATATCGCCATAGATTGTAAAGACACAAGAAACTAATGGCACAAATTACCTTATAGCATACAAAAACAAACTATTAAAAATAATTTTACTTTATTTCAACTAAATGTATAAATAAAAAAAAGCAAATACATTAAACGTTTGGACGACTACTGACAGTGGTCACATAAATAGTTTTCGGGAGTGTCCCAATCAGTGCACTCAGCATGTGCCCATTTACCACACCTAGTGCACCTAAATCACCACTTTTTATCTTTTTCTGGACCGGTACAAATTATGCAAATATTCTTAATACTACGTTGTCAAGAAGGAATATTTAGAGATGGTTTAATATCATCCATTTCGTCATCATTAAGTACCATTTTATGGCTGACTCATCAGACGAAGATTCAAAAGTTATATTGTTCCTTCCTGATTTTTTTGGCTTACCTATATTTTTTTCTCGCCGTTTTGTTAAATTTTCTCTTATTTTTTTCAATTTTTAATTTTTCTCGTCATTTTCTTTTTTTTTGTCAGTTTCTTCGAATATGGATTTCATCAGGGTACTGGTAAATACTTTGGAATGTTGTTTTCTTCTTTTTGTTTAATTTGTGTCCACTTTTTTAGAAAGTGGCGTAAGGTTACGAAAAAGTTGTTTGGTTACTTTCTTCAGTCTGTCTGAGCCTTTCGATTTTTTTATTTATTATTATTTCTAGAAGGACGATAATCGAATTTTAAGATTACCTTTTTTGTTCCATTTTGCTGCTCTTCTACTGGTTTTTGGTTTTCCTGTATGTCTAAATTTTAACTTTCATCCATATCTATAGTTGGTAACGTCTTTGATTCATCCAGGAAAGGAAAAAAGTCGCCATCGGTAAATTTTCCGGGGTCTAGGAGAAATATTCCTGTGGATCTAAGTCCGGAAACAGTTCTTTCAATTGTTGATGTTTGTTGGTAAGCTTTATGGAAAAGAAAGGCTAAGTCACTACGAAGTAATTTTACTATAAACTCTTGTTTTCATAAACAAATCACATTCCCTATTGAAAGCGGGTAGCTATAATATGATATATCTAATGACTAAAGGCGGTGGGAAGTGTGAGAAGGAAAGTAACAACTGTTATATGATTTTCTCTCCGAAATTTGTAAATCCCTAATGATTTGTGGCTACAATGATTATCCATTATTAATAAAACAGGATCTTCTGTCGTGGGCTTGGTATGATGTTTCAGCCAAAAAAAAATTATTTCATTAATCCAACCGTTATAAATGGAAAGGGGTGGTATGTAGTTTCCAGAAGCACTGAACGCACAATTTACAGTTACATTTTTACCCCCTTAGTTGGGAGGAGCGTAAAAATGCAAGTTAGTTAACTGCGGCGCCAATTTGTTTTTGTCCTTTTGGTCCAAGGATTTTCCAGGCTTCTTGACCGTTGTTATGCCGTTTTCGTCATAGTTATAGGTTCGCGAAGCTGGATAGTTGTGTTTCTTAAATACTTTTTTAGGATTTTGAATAACAAGTTGAACTTTTTTAATTAAAACCTTCAGTTCTGCTAAGGCTTGTCGCTTCCGGTTTTCTTAAAATTATTTTTGGATGACGCTTCAAAAAGGCCTGGAGCCAATCTGTACCATCTATTTTTGTAGTTTTCTTTGAAGGGATGTTAAATGCCGTTCTTCTCTGCAAACTCAAAAGCAAGCATTCGACGCTCAATAGGTGAAATGCCGTAAAAACTTTTGCCATTAATTACAACAATTTTATCTTCCATTTCTTTGGTGAATATGGGTTTTCCTCCCAATACATCCATCATTTTCAAATTTATTTGTTTTTAGGTGGTCTCTCAAAGTAGTTCTGGGAATTTTTTTCTTTCAGCAACTTATTTTACACACTCTCCCAAACGAACATATTCTATGGCCGCCTGTAATTGATCGGCAGTCCACTTTGTCCTTTGTGATGTCCTTTTTGCGATTTCTCGGTATCGAAAAACTAACCTGAAACAAAAATACGAATTTTTTAAAAATATACAATGGGTAAAACCGCCATGGCGATTTTGCCCCAATCGTTCCTGGCAATATAACCCCATAAATGGTGGTGGTAATACAACAAAAATAATTATTTTTTAAAAATTAAATCACATAATAACACGTTTACTTACCTTTGCAACTAAAAGCAACTAACGTAACATAAAACGGAGTTTATAATATTTTACGCATTAATTTCTTAACCAAAAAATAAGAAGATATAATGGTAAAAATGGTCATTTGTCAATCACGTCTAACAAAACACTGTCGTTGTTTTCAATCGGCATACTTAAGGTTCTCCCACCTAACGGCCAAGTCAGAGAAGGTACTACTCTGTATGTACGATCTAAGTAAACCAGTAAATTCCCCTATGTTTTCTACACAAAATAGGTATACCTTGTAAGAATGGCTCCGAGCCACCGTTTTCAAAATATTTGTGTTTAAGTGGTTTCGTGCAACCAAGAAGTATATGGAAAAATACATTAAATTATTCGTTTTTCATGAGGCAGTTGTAGTTATGGCTTATTTGTTTTTAAAGGCAGTTTTTGGTTGCACTAAACCACTTAAATTCAAATAGCTTAAAATTGGTTGCTTAGAGCCATCTTTACAAAGTATACCTGTTTTGTGTAGAAACCATTTGGGAGTTTACTGGTCTACTTAAATGATATCAGTGTAGCACAAAAAGTTAGGACATTAAGAAAAAAATAAATAAACAGTGTTAGTCCCCTTTGGTTTAAACTATGCTTGTGTTTTTGTTTAAATTAAATTTCTAAATATGACACCAGAGGGAACTGTTGTTCCTTATAAGATTTCTAGGGATGCTGTATACATTGTAAATGTAAAAAAATTAGTTACAAAAGTAATTTGTACTAAATTTTTAAATAATAACATAATTTAAGTTTTAATATGCAATTTCCGGTTAAATAATTATAAACGTATTGTAATTATTTGGTTAATTTAGTTTTAGCTCTTATTCCCCTAAGGGGGAATAGGGATAGGAACCTTGGACTGGGAAGTTGCATTATGGTTGCATTTATGAATATAATAATGTTGAATTTTTAGAGACAGTTAGTTTTTGCTATAACTGTTTATTTTAAATAATATTTTTTTATTTAATGGGATTTGTTTTAATGTAGCTTTATTTCTGTTAAAACTGTAAGAAACGGTTTTTTAGCTCAGTCAGTAAAATAACTTATAGACTGTTTTATTATTTATAATAAATTCTTCTTTACTTAACTGTTTTCATCTTAAGGTCAAAGAGATTTTAATAAAGTCCAAGTACTAGGTACTGTAGGTTCTGATTTAGTAAATCTTTTACCCTTTTTATTCCTCATGCAGTTCCGTCAAGTTGTCCAACTACCGAAACATGCAAATACTGCATTACACGGTGTTTACTGATACTTAGACATGCCAAAATTGCTCAACTTCGCTGGTTTTACGAAAAACGGTTTTGCGAGGCGGAGAAGGCATACACGTCGCGTAAACTCAAAATTACCATTGACAATTTTTGCCATGTGACAACGAGAGCAGATCGACGCGTCATCCTATCGTAAAAGGTATTGTTTTATGCGTTACCTGTCCAATCTCTACCTGCAAGTATTTTACACACCGAAACTGAATTAATAGCCCCAAGTTGGCACGACGTATTGTTTCTTCAGCCTATTAATAATGCAAAGAAAATTAAATTGTATTACTTTGCCTTTTATGTTTAAATTGCTATTTAAATTTAAAAAAATATACATCCTTAAAGTATTATTATTAAAATTTGGCTTGTCTCTTTGCTTACAATTAAAATTTAAAATTGAACGTTAGACCTGTAGCTTACAAATTTAAAAAAAAAACATAGTTTTGCAATGTCGTAAGTACGTACCTCTAAAAAATAAAAAAGAAAACAAAATTTAAAAGGTGGTTTTATTTAACTTTTATACCTAATATAACAAAATACTAATAAATTACTTTGGTTACTAGTAGTGTTAGAACGTCTTTAAGGTATACCAGATACCAAAAAAAAACATTAACTTGTGAAAGCGTTTAGAGCTTCGATTTGGAGATAAATACGTAAACAAAGTTAACTCAGATAATTTATTATCATTAACATAAAACTGGTCATATTTGGAGGTATTGCAGAGTTAAACCGATAACATGTTAGTGGTAATGCTAATTATACCGCTGCTTTGTGAAGGCCTCGGCGATGAATCTCTAACCTTTTTTATTGCAAGGACTTCATCATCTTCTTGAATACGTTTTCTCTTTTCTGAATAAATTACACTATTGCCTGGTTTTATATTTAGATGAGAAAAAATTCTAGGTACTGAACCGGCCTTTTTATTTGATGGTACAGTACCATCACTAAGTTTTGTCTCGTAAAAATAAGATATCGCTTTTATAAAAATAAAGAGAACAAACGGCATTAAAACTGCATAAAAGTTGGTCCTTCCTACCAATAGCTTGTTACCATAGGTTTAACATGTGCGGATCCTAATAAAAGTAAAAGAAAAAAATTAACACTATTACATTTAAAATAACAAAATATATACCAAAAATATAAAATTTAACCAGTAATAACTTATTATTACCAAGCACACTTTAATAATAAGGGCGAAGTAAGTGGAGGAAATCATCTTATTTTGCTGAAAAACTGCCATAAAATCTAATACCAATTTTGTTAATACGCGAATAAGGCTTACGAAGATTAAAAACAAAATAAAAATACAAATTATTAATTATTAAATATTAAAATTATATCCTATACCTTATAAAATTTTATAAAAGTGATAAGTATGTATATAATAAATTGTATTACTAAATGTATGATGTAGCAATAGACTAATTAAATAGACTTTAAACATAAATAACATGGGGCTTTGAGAAATACAACGAATTATCCTACAAATAAAAACAGGTGCTTTGTATGACAGCAAAACTTAGTTATCAGGACCAAAGTGGACTAATAATTATTATATATTATAAGATAGTAAAAGCTTATTTAGTTCCCTTTGGCACTGAGAAGTAAGTTTTAGGCTATTGAACATAATAATATGTACGTGGTAAAGTACATAAGGCTAGTTTAATGTTTAACATTGATGATGAATTTCTTGGAAAAACATTTCTGATTTTTTTCAGATTCGATATCAGAGACCCAAAAACCTTCATATACCAAATTTAGGACCCGATAAGACTTAAGAGTCAATTAAAAATGAAATAAATAAATAAAGACCCTTATATTTTATTTATTAAAATTTAAAAAAGGCAAAAATAAAATTTGTCATAAAATAAAAAAATAATTTGAGTTTCTTAGAACCTGTTAAAAACTTATTGACTAGTACAAAATATTATGGAACATGGTACAATAGGAACTTATGTAAAGACAACCCTAGTTTTAAGTCAAATTACATAATGTAAATATTGATATATACGTATCTTTTAGGAATAATTTAGGAGTAAACGCACAACAAGAAGATTAGTTTAAGGCACTTACACTTAAATTTATTAAAAAAATTAATTTACAGGTCAATACTTACCGATGGGGCTTTAAAATGAGATATCTGGCTGGCACCCAATCCCTTTTTTTGTTGTGCGGAAAGACATCTCGTCTTACAATTTAGAACGAAGCAATTTTTACTTGATTGCATATTATATATTAAAAATATTTATTTTAATAAACGCAATCCACAAAAAGAAATATTTTGACACTATGTTTCAAATTTCGTTGCTACCCGTCATTGTTTTTGAGAGTTTGAATTTGACGCAATGTTGTCAAGTAAAATAAATAATTCTTTCACTTTATAAAACCAGTATTTAATTATTATATAAATGATTAAATATCCGATCTATATATTACAAATTACTATTTAAGACTTAAAAATGTATTTTTAGAATTCCTATTTTACTCAGATTTTCAACAGTTCTTAATATAAAACGATTTGTAAACAATAAAATACCGTTGTGTGGTGTAAATCATTTACAACAATAATAAAATAAAATATAAAATGAAATTTAAAATTTAATTTGTTTAAATTTTAAACAAAACAGCTTTGGTGACATTTAAAATCAATTTAATAATTTTTTTTAATATTATGTATTATCTGTGATTAAAAAAATTGGATAAATTCTACCACATATATTTATGCTTGGCAACGCTGTTTTAATATCTTGTAGTCATCACGAGCGCCTCTATTGTTTTTTAATAGAAACGCTGAAAATTGAGCCCGTTTTTTTCAAATAATACCGATATCGTTTACACACCTTCCTCCAGGTCACCATAGTTTAAACATAAAAATTAATATCAGGTCTAAATAGCTCATGTCAAAAAACCCCTAGATACCGAGTTTTATTAAAATATTTAAAACGTATCAGAAGTTATCGAAATATATTAAAAATATTTTTTCACTTTGACATCCTGTATCTTTCTAATTAACAACTTTTGGATATAGGTATGTGTGGTTTAATATTCATATTTTGGCAGTTGCCGATCTAGAAAACGAAGACGTGGAGATAGACAGAGCACTTTGCGTCTTTCTAATTTTCGTTCCTTATCTATTGTTCTAATATTTATATTTGGGTATCTCGCTCGCACATTTTCGTTTCCATTTTGACATTTGATTTTTGTTGTGAATGTTGACATTTCTATGGTTTGTCATTTTATAGTGTTTTTTTCAATAAATAATATAACATAACATCAAAATAAAATAGGATATTACAAAAATGGGTAAGTTCTTAAGTAAATAAAAAAACACCATAGTCATTATAATATCAATTTTGCATTTATAGTGTTTGTTTTTACTTTTATTTCAAGATCGGGAGTTAAAAACAAAACCCGAACATTGGGAAGTTATTTTAAATTATTTGGAGACACATCCTCAGTTAGTAAAGAACAAATTCAAATAATTTGATGGAGACTCCAAGGAACTGAAAGAAATTTGGAAAAAATTAACAGAACATCTTAATGCACTTGGTTATGGGCACAAAACCGTAGATAAGTGGCAATTGGTAAGTTTCCCATTAAAAATATATAAGTTTAGAAGTGCTTGCGCTATTTTGTAACATTTTTATACAGTATTGATATTCTCTACTTAAAAATTTATTGTACTTTTGAATTTATAGGCAGTGGGTAGATGGAAATCCAAAGTTAAAGCTAAGGCTACAAATTTAAGATTAGAAATGGAAAGAACAGGAGGTGGGCCCATAAAAAGCCCACCTTTAACAGATATAGAGGAAAGGTTGATGGGAATTATAGGCTGGAAAGCAGTTACTGGTGATGCTAACAAAGAAATAGGTTTTGTAAGTTTCAAGAAAAAAGTTGTTTAATCAGTATAATTAAATACTTGTATACCTAACTACTGTATAATCTTATGTCATTTTGTCTCCTCAGTGGTTAGGGTTTCCCTTCTTTGTAACTGTAAATTTAAGTAACTAAAATAAGGCTGCTTATAAATTAAAGTGAAATTTTTAGAATATTTGTAGCACAAAAAAGCAAGAGGTAGAACAGTTTGCAAGTACTACTTCATTGGCACAAAGTACTCCATCATTATTGTCACAACCAAGTACTTCCACACAACCACCAACAGTACCTGCTTTAAGTTTTTTGAGAGATCCGAGCCTGAAAACATCACCACAAAAAATCTGAAAACAGCAACACCACTCCCAAACTCCAAGCCACCTACACAAGTACCAATAACAAAAAGAAAGATCCCTTTAAAAATACCACAAACAAATCAGCGTTCAAAAAAACTCATTACCTTGAACCAAATCCATTCAGAAAATTTGCCTGTGTTGAAAAATATACATAAGAATATTACGGATATGAGTAATACTTTAATAGACATTCGTGATGATTTTCGAGAATATTTATTATTTCTGAAACAAAATGAATAATGATTTTCAGAAATTTTTGCTTTTTTTTTTGTTGTTCCTAGAAAATGTGTTGATTTATTTGTGTTATTTTTCTTTAAGATTATAAATGTTATACAAATTCACTAAAAGATATTTTGTATTAGATGTAGTGGGTTTAATTACTCAGTTATTGTATCTGAAAACTTTAGGGAGTCTAGCCGTTTTTTTTAGTTTTAGCTTTGAACCTATAAGACTATAGAGATCTCTTAAATTTGTTCCTAATATGTTTATTTATTATTATTAGCGTTTAGTGAAACTTGTTTTTTTCTTTGCCACTCTAGTTAGTTAAAAGTCAATAAATATTTGTTCCTAGAATATATTTTTAAGTTTGAAAAATTTAAATTTTGATAAAGTATGTTTGAAATGAATCTTTTAGTCTTTGTCAGTCTAGTTACTTAAAAGTCATTATATATTTGTTTCTAGAATATATTTTTAAGTTTGAAAACATGTATAATTAAAGGTAAGAAGTTATTGAGAAGACTGACTTTTTGGGTAAATTTACTTTTGTCTCGATTTATTGCCATTACAAGTATTAAAGACTAACAATGTCGTTTTCTTAGTTATTTAGTTTTAATAAATAAAATATTTAACTAGTACATTAAACTTTTATTTGTTTATTCAATACATCCTTAATTAAAATAAAAATTAACTTTTTAAAAAACGATACTTATTAAATTAATCATAACATAAATCAGTTTCATAAAATATACCGGGTGTTTCACAAGAGTGTTTCCCCGCTACACCTTTTTAATTTTTAGATAGGAACATGAAACTTGGCGTGTCAATATATGGCCCAAAAATGCATTTAAAGACATGTTCAATAGTTTCTGATGATTTCTGGTTTCAACCGGAAATGACTTCCACTTTTGAATTTTAAATGGGACACCGCGTATGTACGTGCAGCTCTCTTCATGACGATTTCAACAATACCAGGTTTGATGGGTCTAGCTCTTAATAGTTTTTGAGCAATATGTGAAAAACTTTTTCATAAGAACAATGTGCTGAATAAGTATATCAAAATTTCCGAGTCATTGTCATTAACATTGTTCTTATGGTAAAGTTTTCTGCATATTGTTTAAAAACTATTAGAAGAAGACTAATCAAAAATGGGATTGTTGAAATGGTCTTGAAGAGAGCATTTAGTTTTGCACTTAGATACAGGGTATACCATTTAAAATTTAAAAGTGGAAATATTCCAGTTAAACTGGAAACCATCAGAAACTATTGAAAAAAATGTCTTTAAATGCATTTTTAGGTCATATATCGACACGGTAAGTTTAATTTTCGCACCTAAAAAAGTTATAGGGGAAACCACCCTTGTGAAATACCCGGTATAAGTATGTACTAGTACTCCTGAAAATATAATGAAATACAAAAACTATCGACATAAACTGAAAAAAACTATTAAAAAATTATTATTACAAAACCAAAATTAATGAAAATGCAACAACATCAAAAAAATTATACAGAGTGGCCAAAAAGTAATGCATAATGCCTGTAATTTTTTTATTATTTGGTACACAAAAATTGCAATTTTCTGTTGTTTGTAGCTTCTAAAGTATAGGAATATAAATATACATTATGTATTCATGCATTTAGAAATGTGGGAAATAATTGAACAACTTTTATTATAAGGTCACTTTTTTGTATACCAAATAATTAAAAAATTACAGGCATTATGCGCTACTTTTTAGCCACTCTATACAAAATAAACAACTAAAAGTAAAAGCATTACACACCTAAGTAATAAATACAAAAAGTTAAGGGTGAAATATGTATTTATAAGATTTCGTCTCTGCCTTTGGCCTTCCACAATGATGTCATGTTGAAATAAATCATTATTAACAGGACCTGCATTGACCTCATCTTCATTAAAATCATTCTCCTCCTCCATTTCAATGTTTTCTCTAATACACATGTTGTGCAGCACACAACAGGCATTTATAATTACCCCTGCCTTAAAAGGTGCATATTTCATTACTCTTTCCTTGGTTAAACATCTAAACCTCATCTTAAGCACACCTAAAAGGAAAAAATAAATAAGTTTTTAAACGTTTTTCTTAAAACATTCAAGAATTTAATATGGAAGATCTATTTGTTATCAACAAAATTGCAAATGTGCTTACCTATGCACCTTTCTACAGTATTTCTAGCAACTTTTGTGCATCATTGTATCTCCTTTCTGGCTTATTCTCTACAGTATTGCCTATTGGTGTCATGAGCCAAGGCTGTTGGGGATAACCACTATCCCCAATGAGCCATGACCTATTGTTTGGGTTATAGTTTTCCTCTAAAAATCTTGAAATTTGAGAATTCCTCCAAATAAAAGAGTCATGTGCAGCTCCCCCAAAATTTGCATTAACATTTAAAATTTCCAGGTTGGAGTCACAAATTATTTGTACATTTTTTGAGTGAAATCTAGAAAATAATTAAGTTAATAATATTAATTTTATAATATGCCACACCAAATGTGTACATTGAAATAATCAGTACAACAATAGGTAGGTCATAATTAATATATTTGTATTCTTTAAAATCAAGTTTAAAATTTTAATATAATATTAGTCATAAAATACCTATAACCTTTTATTAATATTTCAATTATAGATACATACCTTTTCCTATTAAAATAAAGATGTTCATCCTCTACTGGTTCTAGGATGGCAACATGGGTACCATCAATAGCACCCAAAACACCTGGAAAACCAAATTTTTCCATGAATCCAAATTTTACTTGTTGTTGATGATTTTCATTATCTGGGAAATGGATCCATCTAGCAGCAATGTTCTCAATAGCAGTACTAACTTCCGTTATGATATTGCTCATTGACTGTTGTGAGACTGCTATATGGTATTCTTCTCCTATACCCCTTTGATAGGAGCCAGTCGCAAAAAGCGTAAAGCTGCTAATACTCTACTTTCCATGGACAGTTTTGTGCTACGTTGTCCCACAGATAAATGGGGTTCTAACTGAACTAAAAGACTCTGAAATCCTTCTCTATTTAACCTGAATAATTTAATAAATTCCTTATTCGGTAATGTAAATGGATCCAGATTATCCCTTAGTATCCGTTTTTGTAGTTGGATTTCATACTGTCGCTGAACTTCCTCTTCCTCATCAACAAAAATTCTAATATGGGATCCATAAATGGCAAAAAATAATAATAAATAAAAACTAACAACAAAACCCGAAAAATTATATACTACAAAGTAAATATTAAAAAAATATTTTAACAATAATGACAGTAATTTTAACAAATAACAACAATAACTTCCAACCACAAATTTTCTTCTTTTCTCTCTTTTCTAACAAGGCATCTACTACAATTTAACGTTTTCTGTTTGGATAGTATTAATCGAAGAACAAACGATGTAAGTCAAGCATTGCCGAATATTTATAGAAAATCCTTTACATAGTACGAATTTTTAATAGAAATAAATTTCTTTTCCATCCTGTTTCTTTTCTATTTCTATTTATATCATGTTAGTATGAAAAGCTAAGCAGGTAATACCAGTATATTACTAATGCCTTCTTTTCAATGTCATTGTCGAATTTGACATTTTATGAATATCCTATTTTCAAAATCCTAAGTAATACATAACTAACTCATAATAACATGGCCGATAAAGCTAAAGCAAAATTTGCAACAAAATCTGACAAAGTAAGTTTTTATACATATAGAATAACATAACATCTAATAAATATTATTTTAGAAAGAAGTGTCTAGTGCTAAAATTTCTGAACATATAGCCAGGCTTGCCCAACCAAAAAGAAGCAGTTTTGTGTCTGAAGGAATTCCTGATAAGGAAGGAATAAAAAGTCAACGCTAAAATATAAAGGTAGGTTTGATTCTGGTAAAGATTAACTATCCATAGAATTATTATTTTTCGAAAAAAATTGCAAGAATATTGTTAAATAGTCAATTCCTCATATAATAAAGTGAGGATGAACGACTTTTATTCTATAAAAACTTACTTTTAGCAATTTTTTGGGTGATTAACTTATTTCACTTTAGCCTTTATTTACATATTAACAGGCTAATGGAAAGTATATACTTTTGTCACTAATTTTATTCATTTAATTAGCGGTAAACACATCCTTAAAATAATGCTATATTATAATACGTCTTAGTCGAAAATAATAAAATTGTATGATTTCAAATAATGATGGATATGACTCAACAAAATCTAAACATTACTGGTCTTGTACACTTTTGGTACTTGGATATTACTCGAATATTTTTTTTGAAGATGAATTATAAAATAAATGGTGGTCAGGTTAGTTCTGGTTAGTTAAATCATTTTTTTAGTTTTTTAATCACACCTGCGACTAATATACGCTTTATAAAATGGGTCAAAAAAGACTGTTGTCAGAGTTTATAAAACAACTGTGTAACATTGGCAATATTTTACATACATTTTTAATCAAACGGGTAGTAATAGGGAGTTTTACCATCAAAGCGTATACAAAATTCGTACTTTTAATATTTTTTTTTTTTTTTTTTTGAAAAGGCGGTTCATCCAACGATTTTTTATTTTAAACTGTTTTATAACCTAAACACTTTTACTAGGAAATTTCAAACACGCGAAATTCGTGGATACCTAATTTTACCAGAACCGGTAGGTTTATTAAGAAAATATAATGTTTAGGTATTATTTGCAACTAGACTCATTGCCTATTATTGAAATTTGATATATGTTTTTTTTTTGTGTTGATCACCAATCTTAAGTTATATTTCTTAGAGTTTTTGAGCACTACTTTCAATCTGAAAATTGTACAATCTTTTCTAAAATTTCTTTTTCTTAAAAGGATAGATACACTTTCACGTCTTTTTATTTATTACTTTTGAAATAAAAACTTAAAACAAATTGTATTCCCAATTAAATTAACAGTTAACATTACCTTTTAGTATAACCGAATGTACTAAAACTGCAAAATATTTTAGTCGTATGTTCCCCATTGACCTTATTATGTTACCAAATTTTTAAAAATTTTCAAAGCCTAGAAAGAACTAGATTGCAGTAGTTCCTCGTGGGACACCCACTATAGAGACCTGGATATATAATTTATACATTTATTTTTAGCAAGTAAACGAATACAAAGTCTGGCTAAACCAAAATCTGTGAATCCCAAAAGCTCGAACGGGACCAACTGGATGTTCTTACTCAAGCAATAACTACGGTTAGCCCAAGTGCCTTGATTTACAAACCAACAAAAAGGATTGTCGAGCTAGCTCAACCAAAATAAATAAAATTGATATTTAATTAGTACATGCTTTATTTTATAGTAGCTATGATTTCCGGCTTCGCTCAGGAGTTGATATGAGATTACGTGGTAGTTGAAATAAAAAAATAAACTATGACATAAAAGGAAAAAAAATTATTGAAAACATTTTCTTATTATTTATACTACTTGTTTGTAAACAACATATAAATTGTGTGTGTATAAATACTACTAATAACTTTAGTATAGTAACAAATGTAATTTAAGACTTTATTGAAATTGGAATTTAAAATTTCTCGCCAATACTACACATGCTGCAATTGCTCGCAGCGCCTTTCGAAACGCAACCCAAATAACCGTTGTTCCGAATGAAGTTCAAATACTCGACAACAGATGGCGCCACTGCACTTAATTTCCAAGTTGAAGGGTTGGAAGAGTCCTTATATCTTTAAAGATACGCCCTTTAGGGTAAAACGGGAACTTTCTTGTTCGAGGGGGGATAAAGGGCTATCACACTATATAAGTCCCTTTATCGTGACTCCTTTTTAAGTTTTATCGGCACGCACAGTTTATCAACTTAGTTTTATTATATAATAATGAATATTCTTTAAGTACTATTCAATCTCAAGTCGAATATTACAACAGTAGTTTAGCGGAAAGAAAAATTTTTCATTATTTTTTTTTAACAAAAACCAATATAACAATTATTAAGTAGATAATATATTGGTTTAATATAGTCACATGCTCCGTGTATCAATAAAATAAATTTTACTTTCACTGTTTATTAAAAAGATAATTAATTTATTAGTTTCTTTTTGTTTAGTTCTATCAAAAATAACGACCATCTAATGCCAAATAATTCAAAACAATGGATATACAGGGTGTAATTTAATTGATGGCTGAAAATACAACATATGATTCCTAAGATTATTTAATTATTAAAAAGTTTATATAAACATATGTCCTAAACGTCTTAACTTTTGAGATACAGGGTGTTTAAATTTAAAAAAAAAAACCAAAGAATTTTGAAAACACTTATTTTAGTAAAAGGTGTTATTCTGGATATAAAGCCTATTTAAATAATTATTTATTATTTTTGTTACATACTTGTTAATTAAAAATTATAAAACCTAATTTTTAAAAGAAAAGATCCTGCAATGCTTCTTTATTGGTCTAAAAATATGCAATTAGATTTTTTTTCTCTTAAACTAAACAAGATACAGAAAAAAATTAAGAGACCCAGAAGCAGTATTTTTATATGCTTAATCTAAAGAAAGCATAAAAATTTTACACACATTTGCACAGTCAGGGGAGTACCGTTTTTTGTTGGAAATATTCGTTTAGTTGCCTCTCGAAACGCCACTGAACTTATTTAATGTAATTAAGTTAGTGATAAATTACCCTCTTCAGGTCAATAATAATATTGCCAAATTAAAACAAAATTTGGTAAAGAATAGTTAGGATATTTAAAAAATAATATATTTTTAAACTTTAACACCCTGTAGCCTAGAAGTTAAGAGGTTTAGGACATATGTTTATTTAAATTTTTCTTCCTTAAATAAGCTAAGGAATTATGCCCTGTATTTTAGGTCATTAAATAAATTACACCCTGTATGTACTATCGAATTATTATTATTCAATTAGAAAAAAAAGTAGCATGTTCCTTTAAAATAAATATTAGTCTTATTAATGTGAATAATAAAAGAGATTCTTTTTATTACAGAAACTTTTTATATAAACCCTAAAAATATTGCATTGGCTCATCTCTATGTTAAAAATTGTGAAATCAATACACAGTGTGTCCCAAATTGGACCTACATGTATTGGTTAACGTGGGAACCATTAGAGCTACAGTGTTGGTTAAATTAGGGAAGTTTTAGACAATTTTATTGCAAAATTAGGTCTGCTTTTAGATTTTATTTATCCTTTACGGTTTTTGAGATGAATAAGAAAAACCAAAATTGTGCATTTTTAACTTTTGCCTGGAGGATGCAAACTAACTTTATTTGTTTTTGAGATATTTCCACAAATTGTTTACTTTTTTTGTCACAAAACACTAAATGAAAGACAATTGAAACTAATAGTGCTGTTTAAGGTAAATAATTTGTGCATTTCAATACGAATGAAGTGATCTTCTAAGAAATTTAAAACAAAAATAAGAGTTTAATATATCCCCTTTTAGAAAGACACTCTACAATTATAAGGTCTTCAAATTCTACTTACCAAAAACTTTCTAAAGTGAAAGCATATAATCAGTATAGCAGTAGATAGTTATTTTGTGGTAAAAGATAAAACCAAAAAGTTTAAAGAAATTGTTGGGTTTTTGGTTTGCAATACATTTGTATGTTAAGTCAATATCTTGGAATTAATATAGTGTGCTTAAACTGTAAGCATCTTTTTTAATTATTAATAATAATTATTATTAACCCTGTGCCGCCTATGAATAAATATGACGTTTTTAAAATAAGCTGTCAAGTAGACAGCCTTGCCATTAATTTGACAGCATATCTTCATTCCAACTCTCTTGTTACATTGTTCCGGATTTTTTCTTAAAGTGTATTATTTTTATTCTTTCTTCTTTTTCTTAGTTATATTTGTTTTGTAAACTAAATAAGTGGTTAAAAAAATTGTATTAGGGAGGTCCTAATTTTTTATTTTTCTTTTATTTTCAGATTTTTTCCTACGCTTACACATAATCACTGAGCTGGATTACAAATTTGGGCTTTCTAGGTCACCTGAACGTTGCTTAGGTTTTTAATTATTCCGATTGATAATATACAGGGCGAATTATAACCAAAAATATGAAAAATGCCTACGAGCTAAGTACTTTTATTTTAAAAATAGAACAAAATTAAATAAGTTAATGTTGTAAAAAATTTAAGTTTATATTAAGATTTGAAGTTGAAGCTTAAGATTAAAATATAATAATGTTGTCAATTTCTTTCATTACGCATTACAACTTAAATATTAGACAAGACAAAGCAGAATTTAAAAGAAAATTTAATAATTTTAAATATATCTTTTTAATTGTCTGCTTTAATCCAAGTATATTTTAAAACAGTTAATCCATTACGTAAAAATTACACAAATATTTTGTTTGCTTTAATTTTTTTATTTTACATTTTTACATAAAATTTAATTCTCCACAACATTTACTTATAAAATTTGGTTCTATTTTTAAAAATAATGGTACTTTAATCTTAGTAATTTTTCATATTTTAAGTTATAACTCGCCTTGTATATTACCAATCGGAGTACAATATTGTATTTATCAGTTTTGCACCATGTGACCAATTTTTCCAAAAGGACGTTTAAAAATTTTTGATCCATTTGTCCTTTTGTAACACCTATCCTGGGACACACTGTATGTCAGTGAGTCAGTCAATCAGTAGAGAATTGGCAATTTTGGACATTCATATAACCGTTTAAACTAGCTTTAGGAAATTTGGGCTGCTAGTTGTCCTCATGAGTATAAATAAACAGACGTGGTTTCATAGGTTTGCGTTAAATAGGTTTTGAGTTATGAAGGGGTCAAAGTGGCGCAAGTGTTCGTGTCAAGGTGATTAGAGAGAAAGTGGTCCAACTTTTGATATGACAGTAAACAGCTGACACCTGAAAAGTTAAAATATAGTTTAAACAATTGTTATAGTTTTTTTAATCCACTATTTGCCCACAAATATGAACACGATTAACACCCTATTTACAAAACACTAAAGAAATAACGACATGTTTTTAAAAGGATCTCTTGGACGCCACATCTATCAACTGTCAAATGAAAGTTAGGCCACCTTGTCTCTAAGCACCTTGTGTTCCGTTAATATTACTCGTGGCGGTGCGGGTGTAGCCAGTTCCTTTGCTTAAACTGGCTTGACACACCTGCCACGTGTCTAGATTGGAAATGGGGACATATTGTTTCTGCTATATGTTTTTAATTAAATCTTTATATGCTACCTAAATTGCTCTCTTTTAATTTGGGAGTAAAACAGATTTTGGGTAAATTAATTCTTTTGTCCAGGTTTTGAAATTTTAATTTTTATGAACTTTTTTGTAGGAATTTTATTACTTGGTAATTGTCTAGAAACAGGTATGACTTTGACGATGCGGGTAAAAACATTGTAGTGTGCAAATGCGTTTTGCAGGCCGCGTTTAAAAAGTACTACATTTTAAAGTAGTGTTGTAATGTTTAAATGTTTTGCGATAGTCACAAAGTAAATAGACGGCACTAGAGGCAGTTTGCTAGGATTTCTCGATCGTCAAGAGTTACATATATAGAACCATGAAGTAACGCACCACGGGATAAGAGAAACCATGGCGTGCTAAAATATTCGTACTGCTTTGGCGGCCGGCTAAGCGCTGCCTGGCGGCCAGCTTAGCATTGTTGCCAGTTTGTACCTCAACTGCGTCGGTCGAAGCCTCGTATAAAATCAGCGGTACGGGAGACCCAGAATAATATTCTAAGACGGAGACACGCAAACTTACTATGTGTCAACAAGCGACGGCGGCGGTGGCGTTTCGCATTTTCGGTAAAATTATAAAGAATATTATTTCAATAAGGTGGGTTGTATTTGTTGCTAAGTTAAGGAAAAAAAACTCGTGGTAAATTGCAATGGTTTTAATGATTCAGTCTTAATAGTTAGTTTTACAAAGGAAAAAATATAATTCTGTTTTTAGAATAAAAACTAAGTTAACATTCTTCAGGTCTCCGGATTGATGTACTAGTAGGGTATCTGGTTATTAGAGATAGAGACTTGCTAGGAAGTGTTGCTACTTTTCGATGAAACAAAAGATGACACTAACAGATTTTTTATGCCATTTTGTATTTGACATACAGGTCAATCTTTTTTTTTTTTACGACCCCTCGTATTTCAGTTGTATTTTAACTCATTACAAAGCAAAACTGATGTAAGTAGATATTTTTACGCGAAATCCAGTGGTGTATCTAATTAGATTTTTCTTTTAAACTTTATTATTAGTTTTTACTTAATATAAATTAAAGGACAACTGGAAGTACAAGGAGGGTCGCAATGAAAATCGCCCTGTTTCGTCAAAAACAAAAAGAGCCATGAAAATATTTTAGTGACCTCATTCGTTTTATTAAAAGTAGCAACACTTTACAAAAACTGCAAGTCTCTATCCCTTATTATAACCAAGATAGCCTGCAATTGCAACGAAATCCGGACAACCTGTATAGAGAGTATAGCAAATTAACCTTACGGCGGGAGCGCTTGTACAAGGGCGGTCGCGGCGGCACAATGCCGCAAATAAAAAAAATTATTCGAAACCATGTATATCTCATAAGCATCTCACAAAAAGGAAGAAATAAAGATTTTTGGGGTTTTATTATATACAGGAGGCTTCATTAGTGCGTTGGGCTTCTATAGCGCCTAAACCATAAAAGTTAAATTTTGTTGAAAGTGGTTGATAAATTAGAAAAAAAGTCCATTTTTATAAAATATTTTGTTTATATACAGGGTATTCAAATTTGCGCTACCACGATTAGATCTTTTTTTTTAATTGAAGACCCCAAATAGTTTACTACTAATACTAAAGTTAAAAAAAAAAATCATCGACGTGGAGAATGGTTTTTCTGTATCGATGTTGTTTTTCATATTTTTTTATTTATAATTTAAAGAGTCTAATATTACTCATGAATAGACAGACATAAAAGAGTCCTAAATATGTAAAATATTTGGGGTGTTTCATAAAAAAATATGTATTTTTCTTAAAATCGACTTTTATTTTTAGTTCATAAATGACGAAAAGAACGAAATCTCTAACTGCCATTGTTTAGGCTCTATAAAAGCCCGACGCACTAATAAAGCACCCAGTATTTAACATCCTGGAATATTTTAACTTGTGAGGATGCAAGCAATTTAGGTACCTAATAGAATTAAAGCATTATAATGCTCAAAATACATAAAAATATATTAGTGGTTCTTTATTGAATTTTATAGTTATAGAGTTTTGCCTAAAAAAATCTTTTTATATCAATAAACGTTTTATTTAATACATAATTTTCAACAGTAATTGCTAATAAAATCAAGGATGCACTTTAAAGATAGGCAAAACTGTACTTCTTTTAAAAAAGTCCTTGTATTTCTTTAATAACGACACTATAAAAAATGCGAATTTATTCGTTTTAACGTTTTTTTTTTTTAATTTTAAAGATTTGCAATTTTTTACTTTTTAAACAACCTACATAATCCCTTGATTTTAGAGTGCATTTTATTGCCATTTTGTGTATTAAACGCTACGGTGCCTATCTTAATGGTCTTAAATTAATTCCAGGTGATATTTCCTCAATTTTAATAAAAAAATATGCAAAAATGCGATATGCTTTTGTATAACTTTCCGTATTTTCTTTAATAAAGAACTTAAAAAAACATTTTTTTAAAACGTATAAATTTCTAAAAATTTGCAGTTTTCCATTTTGCTTCATTTAATTTGTAAGTACCCTGTGTAATCTATTAGGTTTTTGGATGCATTTATTTTGGTTATTCTAACTAGGTACACTGACCTACATTTAATGAGTTTTGACTCAGATTTAGGCGACATAACCCCTATTTAAGACAAAAAGGGCCAAAAATGCACGATAATTACTTTTAAATAATCTTTTGTAATTTTTTAATAATCAATTATATATAAACTCGATTAATACATTTTTAAGCCAAAAACAAAACTTTTTTTTAATTTTATAGATATGGGAGACACGAATTCCTTTACACTTTGCAGATGCCCAGTGGTTTATTTAATTTTTAAACAACCTGTATAATTTAATTCTTTTAAGTGCATTTATTATTGTTATATTTATTTGGTATAATTGCTCTTATTTTACTAGTTTTTTTATCGGATCTGGGTAAAAACCCTTACTTCAATAAAAACTTGTCAAAAATGTATTACTTTTAAATAACTCTTCGAAATTCAAAGATCAAAACTGTTACTTTTTTATTTAACACTCTGTATAACGGAGTCTGTAATAAGCAGCTTTAACCCAATAATAATAAAGGTTTATTAAATAACGTAATAGATTCCAAACACCGCTAAAATTCGAAGCCAAAAGTATCAGCCAACTATCTCAGACTGAATCTCAATACTTTAACGTTTCAAACAACCAGCGACGCGACGCCGGCGAACAAATATGACCTTGTGAGCAGTTACACTGCCTTCGGCGCTTGTATACTTGTTAGAAGGAACAAATGCACAATCTGGCAACAAAAATGACTAACAGGCGCTATTTAAATGAAAAACGAATTAAATTATATTTGGAATTTTCGCATGACCTGTCCTGAAATTAGCTATCTCATGATAACTCTTTATAATTTCTTTACTCTATGATAGAACTGAACTAAAGCTCGAGCCATCAACCATATTATATGGCCTATATTAAAATTAAATTACACTACTTTCTCAAACTCACGGAATCAATTGAAAGAGCAAGAAGAATGGTGGCGATCATCAAAGAGTTAGGCACAATTAACTGTTCTACACTAGACGAAAATAGACGAAATAATCTTTTGTTGTGCCATACTCTTTGATGATCGCCGACACTCTGCTTCCTCGCTCGCTTAATTTCATGACTTTGAGTAAGTAGTGTAATTTAATATATTTTTTAATTAGATTTTTTTAATGTCTTGTCGCGGGCCGGATCACATCATGCAGCGGGTCGGCTATTGCCCATTTACTGGGTTAGTAAAAAGTACTGCAACCCTTAAATATGTTTAAAACCGCTAAAGTTATATTTACCACATTCAGTATCTGGAAGGTATCGGGCATGAAAAATTTAATAGTAATATCGGCGCCGTTGCCAGATTTTCCTGATTTGTGCTACACGTATATTTTTGGTTGTTTTTAATGGAATTTATTTTTATTGCAATAAATTGCCGAAGCTAAATTTAATGAGTCCACAAATTTTTAAAATTTCTTTGTTACTAGCTGCTGATATATAGATATGACACCACATTTTAGGTAAAAGTTCAGATGCGCTCAAATATCTGTAGAACCATTTAAGCTGCGTTTACAAATTTTGGCATTTAAGAGTCTCTGGGCAAGTAGAATTAAACTGTAATTGTTGCCAGATTTTCCAGTTTTGCGCCACTTGGAATTTTTAATGGAATGCCCTATTTATTCTTATTGCAATTAAGGGGGCGTCCCAACTTTAGTAAAATTCCAGAATGCTAATATCACTGATCAATTAGGCATGCCAAAAAACCCCCAAATACCAAAAATTGTAAACAAAGCGTTAGCGGTTTTAAAGTTATTTAGGACCTAAATTACTCTTTGCTGAATGTAGTGTATCATATCTCAACAATTGTTAGAGACAAAAATTAAAAAAAAAAATGAAGGTGAAAAAACAATTCTAATTTTCTAGCTGCTGCACAAAAAGTTGGGACGTTTTAAAGAAATTAAGAGTAGTGTATGTGGCGTCCTTTAGTTAAACCTAAAGATTAAAAGTAGATATGTATAGCTCATGTCAAAAAACCACTAGTTACCGAGTTATATTACAATATTCAAAATGTAATAAATATTATCGATATAAATTTAAAAATATTTTTTGAACCTAAATTTCTTTTATCTAAGTTAATATCAACCTTTGTACTGAGGTTAGTTTAGTTAAATCGCAATATTTTAACGTCATAATTATCCAGATAAATTTAGGCCCATTACTTGCTTTATCTTTATATAAGGTCAGGTTGTCTTACCTTAAAAGAAAATAACGACTTTTAATGACTTTTAATTTTTTGTTGTATCTGCATAAACCAGTTAAATACTAATTTGAGATGGCTAATTTACCATACTTTTTTGGTCATCACACGTTTTTGCAAATATAATGTAAAGTTTATGTAAGGCACCTAGATTTACTTTGGACCTCGAAATATACTATACAGGGTGTCTACGGAAGCTGGCGTCATATGGAATACTTTTTATTAATAATTAAAAAAACAAGTAATTCTTTATAATAAGCCTAAAATACCATCATCAGATATCAAATTGTGTTAGTCATCAACGAGGATTAGCCAAAAATGTCATTTTTGCCCAAAAGCAAAACACCTGTGGTTTTGCTAATATCGCAAATTGTTACAAAGAAAAGATGTTTATAGAACAGAAAAAGTGGTAATGTTAATGTGTCGTTAATTTTAAAATATCTATTTAAATAAACCAAGAAAACAATTAAAACTATTTCGCAAAATTTCGGTTTTTGCCGGATAATTCCGGAATGGCTAAACATTTCTAAATTTTTAAAACGGAATATTGTTTAGCATAAAAATGCGAATTTTGTCCCAATTTAACCAACCCTGTATCTCTTACCGTTTCCGAGATCCTAATGGTGTTCCTCAAAGTTTTTCTACTTTTAACGATATCTAACCTATCTTTTTAATTTCATGTTTTTTCTGCTACATTTATGTAAATATGATAAAGAATAAAAAGAAAGCCTATTTTTGATCTTCAAATTAGTAACGTAATTTTTTTCTACGACGGTTTAATATTGTATACAATATTATTATTATTTTAAAAGGGTAATATGGCTTATTTCCAACGGCTATTACCCACGCACATGACCCACCTCAATTACCCACGCAGTCGTTTATATGTGCATAAATCCGATAATTTGTATATGATTTTGACAACCCCGATTTCTAAATATGACTCTTCAGCTAAGGTAACTATTTTTTAGTCACATATATGTTAAAAATTTAAGATATGAATTAATTTCAATACTTACTATTAAAGCTCCTACGCCACAAGTTTTTCTTGAAAAAATAGCCTGTCGAAGTACGAAAAAATGTACGAGAAACTGTGGTTGCAGAAAGTAAGGTCTTAATTGTTCCAAGTTCTGCAATGTATGCTTGGGTATCAATTTTTTTATCTTTGTGACATCTCACGAAGGCTTATGCCTAAATACAAAAGTACCGTGAGTGCCGGGTTATTGGATGTTTAGCCCATTTTTTACCCTATTTCGTAAACGTTATCCAAGCACTGAAACAAACAGTTTTGCATTTTACAGCACCTTTTAGACAACGCGGTAGTGCCACCACGGACGTTATTTTTTAAAAATAACTACTACCTAGAATTGGCAGAATACTACACAGAGGCTTTGCCATTACCATCAGTAAGGTGACGAGCTATTAAAAATCCTTCGAGGGAACCGAGATTCGAACCCCGATCGCTGCGGTGAGAGGCTGATACGTTAGCCCCTACACCATGCTCGCCACAAATTGCTAGAACTATAACTAATCTTTTGAAAGAAGATAGTAAAGCTGAGGAAGAAATAAATGTTGAAATTTAATTTTTTTAAACTGCGACTAAATTGGATAGACATATAAACTTTAAATTTTATTTAGCAACATATATACCCAAATACACAAAAAAAGTTATAACGAGAAATTTAAAAGAAATACGTAAAAATTTAACAAAAATTGTTGCAGTATGACATCTTGACTAACCATATTTTGCCAATATCTCATAATCGGTTCAGTATTTCCGAAAATTAGCCCTTAGAATCAAACAATCAACAATCAAAATAACTCTGGGCTTTTATATATTCAGGTAGGCTCTAGGATACTTGGAAAAGTTTAAGAATATTTTCGTTTTCACCCCTTATGAAGTTCAAATTCTCGACAATAGATGGCTCTACTACACTTTTCTGAATGAAGTTCAAATACTCGACAACAGATGGATCCACTTCACTTATTTTCCAAATTGAAGGGTTGGAATAGCCCTTATATCTTTAAAAATACATCCTTTAGGTTAAAACGGGAACTTTCTTGTTCGAGGGGGATAAAGGGCTATCACACTATATAATTACCTTTATCGTATTGGGACTCCTTTTTAAGTTTTAGCGGCACGCACATTTTATCAACTTAGTTTTATTATATATAACGTTAATGATATTGGTGATACTATACAGGGTAGGATAAAAAGTATAGATTTTTTTTAACGACGCACCCTGTATACTATATCACCATTTAAAACATACCCAAAAACCTTTAAGAAAATACCACATTAGGTATATCTACCTTTATTAGTTTTGAAGATATGGCCATCCCAGTCAGGTATTCAGGTACTTTTCAAAGTACCGCCATTTTTGGGAGGTAAAGGTATTTACTTTATATTTCGGGGTAATAAAGAACTTGTCAGGGGCTTTAAAATGATGTGCCACAAGACCCCACTCCATTAAATTTTTCTTTTCAAAATGGCGCCCAGCTGTCAGTTTTCAAATTTGGACTATGTTGTCTTACTAAAGTCCTCAAATTTTTATGAAAAATTACCAAACAATTTAAAAGTTAGGAGGGGGTCCTGACTTTAGACAAACACTGTATATAGTCTTAGAGCCTTGTACTATAGGCCATTTTAAATGTAACTGTTTTCTTTTTGAACTGAATATACCATTGCCTATACCTAAAACTGCGTAGAAAAGAGTAACATTACATTGTTTTCGAAAAAATAGGTAAAATTGCCGAAAAATGGTGTGAGTGGCAAACTTTTAAAAATCGTTTCTCAAACACTATAAACGCTAGAGACTTCTACTTAGCGTCATTTTGTAAAGGAATAATGGAAGTTATTTTTCTATAAACCATTGCCTAAACCTTAGCCCTTTTTTTGGTTCGTTTTTAAGCATATTTTTGTTAAAAATAACTATTTTTTTTAATTCGGCAAGCGTTAATCGATGGAGAATGAAATTTCCTACAACTTTTCTGTTAACTACTACCTAAATACGCAACTTTTGGCCTAACCGCAAGAAACTAAAAAGGGGTTGTTTTCACCCCGTTCTCAAAAACGCACCCCTTCAAAGGGTAGCACTCTTAATAGTTGGGGGTCCATTGACCATATGAAATAATAAAACCCCTTAAACGTTGTAGTTCCTTTTAAAGTACATAATCAATAGCCTATAATATTAATATTAAATTTGTTACATATTATACCGTTTTAGCTAGTGAAAGGGTTCACAGGCAATGCGTGAAAAATAGACGGTCTAACGCGTGTAGAATACCCACAGATAGGCATTAAACATATAATTTTTGCATTTAAACAAGCAGACACTTCGCACAGTGCGTCGATATATGGACAAAATACAAATATTTTATAAAAACTTAAACGTATAATATGAGTAATAATCGGTTGTGCTTTGTTGTTACTATTCTTTACGTATCGCTAAACAAGAAAAACTTTTAAAAAGATTTCCTAGTCTTATTAGGTATTGTTCATTTTGTTGCCACAATTTTGCCTCCTCCATATCTGTACTAATGAGCACTCCACTGTCTGACTAATCTCCATTAGGGAGATATCGCATTTTTTAGAAAAGCCTTTATTTTTTTATCCTAAAAACTTGTGTTTTAACTACCAAGTATTACAGGTCGGCTTATTAATATACCGAAGGACACCTTGTATCCGGTTAGGTACCTCTACCAAATATAAGCCCCGTATACAGAGTAATTACATGCTTAACAGTGTATATGGGTTTACTGAATAGCAGCATCACTTTTAGTATACTCGTATATGCAATACCGGTTGTAGCTCAATAAGGGTAGTTTTCCCATAAGAAATACATGGGGAAAATTTAAGGTTCGATCTGCAATTTTATCGCCATCCCAACCCCTAACGCAAAATTAGAATTTTTCATGCCCTAAGTCACCACGTGCTAGATAGGGGTAGTTTTCCGACTTTTTCCATTATTATATATTATAGTCCAGATCGCTCTTATCATGCGGGTGTATCAGTTAATCAAAGACAAACTTATGTAGTATCATTCTATTTTAACTTGTTTATTAACACCTTTAAAATTTATCTCGTAAGTTAGTAGATATGCTATACCGTTTCTGCGGCGTTAAGGCTAGTTTTCCCATAAGAAATACGTGGGGAAAATTTAAGGTTCGATCTGCAATTTTGGTGCCATTCCAAACCCTAACGCAAAATTAGAATTTTTCATGCCCTAAGTCACCACGTGCTAGATAGGGGTAGTTTTCGTAACAATCGATGACGTCGTCACCTAAACTCAAAATTGAAACGACCTATAAATTAAAAAAGTTTGGAGCCTTCACTGGGATTGGAACACAAGCCGCCTGCGTGACAGCCCACCGCTATAACCACTAGACTACGAGGGACCTAAAAATTAAATTGTTAAACGGGAATCAGTTACAACTTTATTTATTGGCATTAATTGCAGGCACGTGAATTAAATAAATATATTGACAAAATGGCGCCTACGATATTAGGCTAAACTTTTAGAAGTTTTAAAGTAATAAAACTAAAGAATAGTCGCTATCAGGCCGAACCGGCCCTTGGGCTTAAACGCAGGGTGTAAGCGGGGGCTTAAGCCGAGGGCTTAAGCGCAGGCGCAAAATCTTATAATTATTTACGGCGGTGTTAACGTACTCCTTGCATTTTTACCCAAATAATATTTTCTGAACATACCCCTACTACAACCAATGAAAGAGGGAGAAATTTTATTTAGACTTAATTATTAACCAATTAGAGAGCGGTTTAACCGACTAGATTTTACTAAACATACCCCTTGTAATTTCAAGGTCAAAGCATACAAAACGTCAATAATAACAAAGATAGCTGCGGTTAGATAATAAACGGTAAAAAACAGTGGTAACTAAATAAAAAGCAGTGTTTGTAGTAAAGGATTTATTTTTAAATTTAAAAAATACATGGTTGCCATATTGCTAAATAATTCTTAGAATAATGCCTTATAAAATAAATAGCAGTGATTGCAGTAAAGCATTTATTTTTAAATTACAAAATACCGTGTTGCCATATTGCTAACTAATTCTTAGAATAATGTCTTATAAAATAGGATATTTAATTATAAACTCAGCATGTATTTTGGTACGTGATCGTATTTTATCTCCTAAAAATAAAATATAATCATTTAAATTCAACTTCTGGTGTAACAAAACGCTTGGTTTTTCATATGCTGTTGCGTTTATTACGTTTTAACAGGTGTATCGATATTAACATATTCAATAATTCCACTTGTAATGGGAAACCTGTAGTAATCAAATTTTGTGCCATTTATATAAAGGTGTTTTGACAAACCCTTTTCGCAAACCAACATAATATTCATGTAACCATACAAGTTTTTTCGGGCTTATCCTTTACACCATCTTCTGTTTTAAGCTTTTTTGCTAAAGGATATGGATGAGTTAAATTACGTCCGAATTTGTCGAGAGTCATCTTGAAAATGAGGTTATGTTACTAAATCAACTCTTTTTATTCAATAATATTGGCTTCCTTTAACTCTTCAATAATACTCATAATCTCATTTTGGTGGTTATTATTACCCACTTTCTTGCTAGCCATTAACAATCTTAATCTATCCACAAGCTCATTTGGATCATCCCAGTAAATATAATCAGTTTTATTATTGTTAAATATTTTATGTTTAGTATCAATTGGTAAACCATAGCCTTGAGTATTTTGTGCTCTTGTAATTCGCAACTGTTTATCGCGTTCTTTTTGTTTTCTTATTCGCTCCTCTTTTATACGTTCGAGTAATGGTTTAATTGTTAACATGTACTTGACACCTGTGTTGCCAGCATGCTGTTCGTTTTCATCAAAATTGAAGTTTTTCCAAATATTTTGAATACGCTTGGGCCGATTTGAATAAAATTTGGTACATTTATTTAAAGTAGTAAGGTGCTTATTTATTTCTAACCATATTGTTATTATTGGGTCCAGTGACGTCTTAGTGGGCACCGCAACTTATATTTTTGAGCAAAAAAAAACACGCAACTGACTCTTTTTTGACGTTTTTATAATTAGGCAATTAATAAATACAACTTTTTAGTCTTTTGTATTTTCTTCGTATCTCGATTTGATTTCAAGAAAAAAATTAAAGACCTTTAAGTAATTCTAAAAAGTGTCCTTAACAGCATAAAATAAAATCTAAAATTAAAAAATAAAGAATATCGATCTTGGTAAATAGGAAAAATGACAATTTTCGATAAAATTCACGATTGATAATTTATTTTAAGGCAAATAATTGTTTTATTTTAATTTTTGCTTTTTATATCATGTTGTCTATCGGTAGTTTTTAGAAGAAATTAAAGTAGCTATTTTATTTTTTTCTAAAAAACGAAGGTAGATACAAAAAATTGAAAAGATTAAAAAGGTGTATTATTAATTGCCTAATTATAAAAAATATAAAAACGTCAAAAATGTCAGTGGCGTACTTTTTTTCTTAATAATATAAGTTGCGGTGCCCACTGAGACGCCACTGGACCCAATAATACCAATATGTTTAGGGCTAAATAAGCGGCCTTATTACTTTAAATAAATGTGCCAAATTTTATCCCAATCGGCCTAAACATATTAAAAATATTTAGAAAAAAAACTGATTTTTTAATTAAATTTTAACGCCCTGTATCCCAGTAAGGAAGCAACTCCAGACATATGTTTATACGAACTTTTTTTATAAAATAACATAAGGAATTACACCTTAAAGTTTGACCTCATAGTTCTAAAACACCCTGTATAGAGAAAGCTACGTATTTGCCTTGATTTTTTTACATTTCTCGACGTTTTGGAGCCTAAATATTACGAAAAATATATTTTCACAACAAAAAATTTCCTGTCTGTGTGTGGGTATGTGTCTGTGAGTGTGTTAATTTTTGAACCGTTAAATTTATCAATTTGAAATTGGTACTAAACTTTTTTGCCACAAAATCTCGGTCAAGCTCGTTAATAGGCAAAATGGGCGGATTGTATTTAGGGGGTTACAAAATAAAAAAAAAACTTTACTTTACTTTTATTTGAGCTGAAATTTTTAGCATTTCGTTTGTCCAGGGTGTCCGAAGGTTTTCTGCAATTTGTTTAAAATATTTTTTAAAAATTGAACTAACCATGTTTTAGCGTACCTAATCGAAAATTTTACATTTTAATTGCGCAAATTTGTTTTAATTGAACCAAATTATATCTGATACAATAAAAGTAGTAATGCCAATGCAATAAACTTTTTACATCTTGCATAAATAGAGCTGGATTTAGGTATGTGGGTGCCCCGGAACCACAAGCGTGTGGTGGCCCCTCATTAAAAACGAAGTACAAAAAAGAAGTAAAAGATCCAAAAAAAAAGGTTTTAAGGTTCTCACCAATTAAGTTTTAATTTTGTAACCCAAGAAGAAAACATTGAAGACCAAAAAAAAGGTCCTTTACACCACTAATAACATTTTCTGAACTGTTTCTTTCTTTCCTGTTCTTTTTCAGCGGTGTGGGGCCCCTAATTATATTTTTCACAGATAAACACCATGGTAATAATCATTCGATATATTTCGGCGGTTTTCATATATGTAAGTAGATAAAACCGGCGGTCGTTTAGTCAGTGTCGGTATTTTATGGAATAATGTATTTTTCAAGTGGACTCAAGCCCCTCAAAAAAATATTATTCCGCCACCAATGATAATTATTATTTTTACTGTATCAATAGAACTCCTGCATTGCCGATTAGTCTAGTCAATATGTACCTTTTGAGTAACTTTTATGTGTATTCTCCGAAAATTACGATCGAGGTGTCATTCAATTCGGATTAACTTATAGAAAGTCTAAGGAAACCTTCCGAAAGGGGCCGATAAAAATTGCAAAAGTTATAAACAATATACAAAAAAAGTAGGGGTTTGGTTTTTTTTAATATCTCAAAACTGTAAAAGATATTTAAAATTATAAAAATATTTAAAAAGAGGAAGAAATTTTCTAAAAAAGTCCTACCTCCCAGAGCTGTATCTTGAATATTTATAATTTTAACAGAACCCCGAAAATAGCGCTAAAAGCGGGCAGTCTGAAATTCGCGCGCGGTCCGTCCCTCGGACATGGCAACAAAAAAATCATTAAACAAAATATTATTTGGCTTTTCTCCAGAATAAAATTTAAAAGTTTATTTAATATTTTAAGAAAATTAAAACTTTTATACATTATGAAGAACAATTCTGCTCTTCAATAATATAATAAAGTTACTATTGCTTTTTAAAGAAATAATAAATTATGAAATATTCAATATTAAGTTACTTACAATACAATAAAGGCTCCACAAGTAGCGCTCGGTTGAAATCATTTTTATGCATCAAAATAATATAATATATAATATATACCTAATAGGTGTATCTTTTACCAGTTAATTTTTCAAAAGTAGTGTCAGACTCCCTAAAATGTCCATCAGACATTTCATTTTTAATTTTTTCAGTTTTCTAACAAGTTTATAAGTTTTTTAGGTAAACTGTTTACCAGATTTTTGGTAAACTATTTACCACATTTTTGAGACGCAAACATTGGCCCAGTTCTCGTCTGGCGTCTTGTTAAGATTTTATTTTGATGCATAAAAATGATTTCAACCGAGTGCTAATGAACCTTTATTGTATTGTAAGTAACTTAATATTGAATATTTCATTATTTTATTTCTTTTAAAGCAATAATAACTTTTATTATATTATTGAAGAGCAGAATTGTTCTTCATAATGTATAAAAGTTTTAATTTTCTTAAAATATTAAATAAACTTTTAAATTTTATTCTGGAGAAAAGCCAAATAATATTTTGTTTAAATTTAATCTCCCAGAAAACAAATAAAACATAAAATACTTTATTATATGGCTAAACATTTTTTACTATTCTTTTTATCTGGTTAAGATACCTAATAGGTGTATCTTTTACCAGTTAATTTTTTCAAAAGTAGTGTCAAACTCTAAAATGTCCATCAGACATTTCATTTTTAATTTTTTCAGTTTTCTAACAAGTTTATAAGTTTTTAGGTAAACTGTTTACCAGATTTTTGGTAAACTATTTACCACATTTTTGAGACGCAAACATTGGCCCAGTTCTCGTCTGGCGTCTTGTTAAGATTTTATTTTGATGCATAAAAATGATTTCAACCGAGTGCTAATGAACCTTTATTGTATTGTAAGTAACTTAATATTGAATATTTCATAATTTTATTTCTTTTAAAGCAATAATAACTTTTATTATATTATTGAAGAGCAGAATTGTTCTTCATAATGTATAAAAGTTTTAATTTTCTTAAAATATTAAATAAACTTTTTAAATTTTATTCTGGAGAAAAGCCAAATAATATTTTGTTTAAATTTAATCTCCCAGAAAACAAATAAAACTTCATTACACATACACATTAGTATTGAGCTAATGATTCCATTATTTCATGCATCAGGGCATTTTCCTTATGCGAAGGCTTCACAAATTTATCTACAAGATATGAAAGAATTACAGCATAAAATGGAGCCGACGGAATTTCAAAAATTTTCGGCAGGATATTTCACATCTCGGCGTTCGGATAATTATTTTTCTGGCATTGCAAGTGATCAGACTATTGAGCAAACTTTGATGAAAGGATATGAAGGAGGTCCTTTTAAACGTGGTGCCACTGAAAGTGTTGTGTATAAATGGATAAGAGGAGTTTTTTACAGGAAAGATATTATTGAAGCTATAGAAAATTTTTGTGACATGTCTTTCAACAAAAGTCATTAACATATTGATTCAACAGATGCTAGAATAGAAAGGGATACTACGGATGTCAAATTATTAGTGGATTTCTTCAAGCAACACAGCCCTTTTCCTGATACAGATGCTATTATGTCTATTGCTACTGGAATCACTGGAGATAAAGAGATAAATTGTTACGATGCTTTTGAAGCAGGTTTGAAGGCAATGAAACAAACAGAGGGACAAAATTTACGTGAATTAAAATTGTCAAGGAAAAATAAAATAAATTCTCTATTGGCGAAAAATAGCAAAATCAAAATTCATTATTCCTGTTGACCCATTACTGCTGTTTCAACGTATTTGTGTTAAAAAAAACCGACGAAGAACTTAAAAATTATATGAACTACGAATTGGCACCATATCCACTTGCTGTATTTGAAGATGGTAAACTGCGAAAAACAAAAAAAATCTACATTTTACGAATTATTTCCGGAAATTTCTATTAATTTAAAAAGTCTAGAAAATCTCTATTATGTTATTGACGGAGGCATGTTACTACATCGTTGTAAATGGCAATTAAATGAAACGTTTGCAATGATATGTGACCATTATGTAAGATATTTAAAAAATAATTATAATAGTAACACGTACGTGGTATTTGATGGGTATAAAAAGTTAGTATTAAATCAACCGAACGGAATCGTCGCGCATTAAAAAATAAATGTGCGGATATTGAATTTGATGAAAATATGCCTTTAAAAATTGCTCAAGATAAATTTTTGACAAATAGTAAAAATAAAATTCGGTTGATAGAAATGTTGAGGATTAAATTAGCTGACAACAATATTTTTACATGCCAAGCGGAAAGCGATGCCGACAAATTAATTGTTGAGACGGCGATGAATTTGGAATCAAAAGATGTTGATATAGTTTCAGAAGATATCGATGTCTTAGTGATATTAACGGCATTGGCAGATAAAGATCGTGAAATATATTTTCTAAAACCATCCCGAGGCAAAGTTCAACAGAAGATATTTTCATCGAAGTGATTAGAAAAATCATTACCAAATTGTAAAGAACATATTCTTTTTTACATGCCTTTACGGGCTGTGACACTACTTCTGCGTTTTTTAATAAAGGAAAAATTAAGTTTGCCAAAAATTTTGAGAAACGGATTGACTTACACGACTCAGTAAAAGTATTTAAAAATATGAAGACCCTAACAATATATTCCAAGCAGGTGTAGCATGTATTTTGAGTTTTTATGGCGCTCCGTCTAAAACTCAGGATTTAAATACATTGAGGTTCAATTCTTTCATAAAAGCAACAGCCAAAAATACAAGTGTTCTTTTGTCATCACTGCCTTCAACAACTGATGCAGCGTTTGAGCACCTTAAAAGAGTATATCTACAAATTCAGATATGGCTAGGAAATGACGTAGTTATTGAAAATTGGGGATGGAAGTATTCCAATAATATGTACATCCCAATAACAATGAATCAATTACCTGCTCCGGATAATTTATTGCAAATGTTATTTTGTAATTGCAAAAAGGGATGTGGAGCTGCGTGTGGATGCCGGAAAAGTGGTTTATACTGCAGTGTAGCATGTTTACAGTGCAGCGAAAATAGTTGTTCCAATACTTTACCTATCATACAGATAGATGAAGTAGAAGAAAATATTTGATGTAGACAAAGATGTAATATATTTAAATAAACAGATTTTGAACTAATAATTTCTTTTTCTTTTCATTAGTCGTAATTAATTACCTTATTTTTTTAAATGTACACAATAGAGTACGTTTCATTTATAATTAAACTGGTCGAAAAATTCCATTGTACATAGCAGCTGTCGCTCCGCTCTCCCCTCCACGTTTTTCTACCTGCTCGAGATCCCTTCTGCTATTTTTATACGCAGGTATCTTTGAAAAATGTTCCCCAATGTCAACTCAGGTAAGATTTAACATATAAATAAAAAAACTGTTTAAAGTGAAAATATATGGTCAAACATTAATTTTTTATAATAATTTGTTTAAACAATGAAAAAATGGAGTGCACAAAAAAATTATGGGTAAACATTGCAATTTATAGCCTAAAAACAATATCCCACATCGATCATATAAATTCATTCACTATAGAATAACTTTTTTTCGTAAAATTAATAATAAAAAAGTTGTATATTTACTAAATAATATATTTCGATGAAATACCCTTTTAATTATGAACAATAAAATGCAGGGTAAAAATTCTAACCAAGATATTTTATCTATAATACCTTAATCCTAACCCTATGAATCGTTGGGATCTTTTTATTTTTATTAAATAATAATATTCCAAAAATTGTTGATTTAAAATTTATTATACAGGATGTTCGGAAAGGTGGGATCAAAAATTCTAGGAGTGATAGACTGAGCCAAAATAATGCTAGTACTTATTATTAAAAAGTTCTATCGCGCTTCGTTAGGGAGATATTGATCTTTAAAGTTGAAATAAAAAACTTATTTTAATTATAACTTTGAAACTGTTGCATTAGTACCAACGATTTGGGCAACTAAATAACCTTATACTAATGATTCTTTCCATAGGGAAACGGTTGTTTAGTAAGTCGGGATTATACAGGCTGGAAAGATTTTTTTTTATTTATGTATGCAATTTTGATACAGGTGACAAAGCCATTTGGCTTTAACCGTTTGATTCCTTTATCTTTTTTCTACAAAAAGGTTTACTTTATTTAAATCGATAACTTTGGCCGTTTTTCATTAAATCGCATTTTAACTCCAAAGAACCAGCTTTTTTTATGTAATAAAAACTAATTTTTTAAGAAAATTATTAAAATATGGTAAAATTATAAAAACAGTCTTAACCTGTATTATAAAGTTTAAGAGGCTAACAAACACCATTTTTAATAACTTTAACACATTTTAATAATTTTCTCAAAAAAATATATTTTTTATTACATACAAAATGCTGGTATGCCTGCATTTAAAACGCTATTTTATAAAAAAACGGTCCAAGATAGCGATTCAAATAAAGTATACCTTTTTGTAGAAAAATGAAAACAATTGCCCCCACCCTGTATAATCGCCACTTACTGAACAGCCGTACCCTATGGAAAGAAGCATTAATATAAGGTTATTTAGTTGCCCAAAAATCGTTGGTACTGTGGCAACAGTTTCAAAGTTATAATTAAAATAACTTTTTTTTATTTCAACTTTAAAGGTCAATATCTCCCTAACGAAGCGCTATAGAACTTTTTTATATAAAGTACTGACATTATTTTTGCTCACTCTATCACCCCTATTATTTTTGTCCCCTCCTTTCCGGACGCCCTGTATAACAAAGATTTTTTTATAAATTTTAACAGTTTATTTTAAGTATATTTTTGAGTGAACCGTAAGCATTTAAACTGTCACTTTAGCTAACAAGGGAGGGCACGATTTGGGAAATTCAGTTTGCAATGGGACTTCATACAATTGTAGTAAGTGTATATGGGTATTGAGTACTTTTAATACATTGGCGCTAAATTGCTAGCCATTTCAGAGAAAAAAGGCTCTAAAAATTCAATCTTAGATTATATATTAATCAGATCGTTTTATCACTAACGGTTAATTGCCTATACTTTGCGCACTTTATATTGATAATGATCACCTCGTAACTCCAGTTACTGAATTTTTATACTAATAAAATACATTTTTTGTTCAAGTGTTTTTCTCAGTTTATAGTGCCCAAAGTATAGCTGATTATGCAGCAGCATTTAACAAGGCATACCACCTCGGCACTATGGGTTCGAGTCTCGCGCAGAGTAACTTATGTTTGTTCTTTTGGCAATTAACAAAATTGACTATTTTTTAAATAATTTGTTAAAGAACAATAAATAATATTGTTCCGTATCACCTCGTATATAAAAACACCTCTTCGTTTTTATACCTTTTATTAACAATCGAAGGTAACTAAGGTTACAACGACGAAATCTTTACTTGTCAATGTCTCGAAGTTTACAGCACAAAAGTCGAATCTATACTAACTGATCGGAGGTTTCCCGTCGCCCTTTATAGTATGGTGGAAGAGTAAAGAATGATCTAGAATCTTCGAGAAATATCGTGAAAATTCCATAGTACAGGATGGCATAAAAGTTCTTAATGGATAATTCGGACTTTTCGGAAACCAGGGCTAACCAATTATGCTTGTGCCATCCTGTAAACCAAATGTAATAGAGAC